>JALPQI010004492.1:0-70086 GCA_025490895.1 Thaumatotibia leucotreta
TTATTTTCATGCAAGCTCATACGTTTAAGTTGGGACCATTTAGAAGTATATTGATTTAAACTTTCACGATTATCACTCATATTTTAAAGACAAATGGGGTCTTAATCGCGTAAACTTACGTTTAATTATAGCCTAACGTTTCGGGCATGATGTTACACCCATGGTCGCAGGCAGACTGGCGTGAGAATGTATCAACACCTTCGAGCTGCGCGGGTTTTTCGAACTACCCGCACTTGATCTTGATTATTCACTTCTAGGCTAGGGATGTCACTAGGCCTACACGCAACACTCACAACATCCAATGGCTTTAAAATGGATGTTTCACCACGCTTACATTTGTAAATCACGGGATTCCACGCGGACGAGATTTTTTGCCCCACATTTTGATTAAAATTCCGATGTTTCTTAATTTCAATAGCTTCACGTACTTTTCGGCTATGATATCATCATACATCATATATGATATACAGCGTATACAATACACGCTCGGTTGAGAGGACTTTTGGGTTATGGAGCTCAATCCAGTGGTTAGGTCCGGACTCCAACAAATGCTCGGCCACAGCAGACTTATTCGTTCGATAATAATAATAAGCATAAATATATATACAGTATCGTCGCCTGGTACCCACACGACAAGCCTTAATGGAGCTTACCGTGGAACTAGGTTGTACGAAGATATTTTATTTTTATTTATTTATTTTAAGGATGTTCTACAATTTGTACATAGTGGCAACCCTGAGGCACCTGTTGCGAGCTTCATAACTTTGTTAGAACGTCCTCCAGGGAACAGATAATGGTTCGTAACTGCATAGTCAAGTTAGCCGCAAATGTCAAGTGTATTTTGATTGCAGTGCCCGTGGATGGAATTGCCAACGTACATATACTATTCGTCAGTAGGAAACAAAAGAATGTAAACAAAACCAAAAACTTGCATTCTTCCATAATCACATTTTATTACCAAATTAAAACCTTAAACCTTGAGATCAAGTACATTTTTAGCTGACATCGGAATTCTGGTAGCATTTTTAGCTCTCGTTTATCGACTACCGATTATACGTATGTAAATAAATAAATATCTTGGGACATCTTACACAAATCGACCTAGTCCCACGGTAAGCACAATTAAGGCTTGTGTTGTGGGTACCAAGCGACGATATATATAATAGATATATACATATAGATACTTAAATACATACACAGCCATGACCAAGGAACAAATATTTGTGATAAAGAAATACACAAATAATGCCCTCGCTGGGATTCGAACCCGGAATCTCCAGCTTCGTAGGCAGAGTTACTACCAACTAGGCTACGGAGGCTGATCGATAAATATGTACAGAATACAATGTCAAATAATTATGATCGGTGTGAATCGGTAGTCGATAAACGAGATGTCCCTATGACAGCTCAAAAATACTACCAGAATTCCGATGTCTGATTTTTAGTTAAAAAGTTAACATTATTGTAATTTATTGGTATTAGATTAACGTAAAACTATATTTGCGAACGTGTTTTACGATGTGTCAAAGACGTCAAAAACTATCGAAAGTCAGTCATATTTCAAGTTCATAGAAAATAACATTCTCACCTTCCCCGGTATGTACATTTATGAAGTGTGTGTTTTTGTACACAGATATAAATATTTATTTGTCGAACTTCAGTCCTTGGGTCCTCGGGAAACAAGAACACAATATAAATATACTTTACATAAACCTTCGGTGAAACTGGCACTCTCCTCAAGAAATTCGTATGTAATGTGTATTCGTATTTACAATAAATTACCTGACATTTTTAAAATTTTGCAATTAAATATATTTAAGTCTAAAATTCGTGCATGGTTAGTACAAAGATGTTTTCATAATATTAATGAGTTTTTTGATTATGTTTGAATTGTTTATATTGACTGTCATGTTGGTTTAAGTTTGACTAGAAATGTCATGTGACTTGTGTATAATGAGCATTGCAAATGATAAACCCGATTATAATTGTATTTTACTTAATAATTTAAATAACTAGTTGACATCATTTTAATTTAATTTTTAATTTTAATTTGTAATTTTTGTAATTCTTATATACTTAATAGCTATTTGCAATTTTGTTTGTACACCTGAAAAGGTAGAGTTTTGGTGAGACCCATGTATAATTGTTATTTTAGTACTTACTGGCAATGTAACCCATTTCTCACAGACAATAAAGATTATGATTATGATTATGATTCAAATCGTTTATGGGGTGTCCCAGAAGTAAAGAGACAAGATTCGAATGAAAATATTTAATAAAAAAAATCTCACAAAGCACTACTATTTACGTTTAGTTAAATTCAGAATTTCATTTTATTTGCAATTTTATATTATATTTGCTTGTGCAAAGCCTCTGTAGCCAATTTTTCTAAGGTTGATTGCTACTCGTCTCATTACAGCTTTTCAAGACCTAGCTGCCACAATTTTAGCCAGTTTAGTCGATCTATGCTTAAATCCAGTCAACGATTTAGGTTTTTCTGTTTGTTTTTTATATTATCGTTAACATAAAGGTCAATAAGCTTCAATACCAGGAGCTTGGGGAACATTTGGGGCGTTGTTATGTTTTTGTATAAAATCTATACCTGCAGCCTCTAGATGTTGAGTGACTTCCGAGACGTAGTAGCATGACGCCATATCCGGCCCGAATATAATTTCTTCCCTCGGGTAATGCTTATCTATGAACGAAATTGATCGCATTATCATACATTCTCTCAAATAAATACGTGCGTTCATAGAGCCTGTGCAAATATATGGTTAAGACGTATTGCCATTTTGGTCTATGGCTTGCCAAACGAGATATTTATTGAAAAATTTGACCTTTGTTACAATTTTTTGCGAGTAATCTACGGAGACTCGTCGAGTCGCATGGTAGTATTGCTTCCCAGGAATATCCGTTGGGTCCACGGTCACGTAAGTCTCATCATCAATTATGAGAACTTTTTTCAGTGTTTTTTTCATACACGCTTCGACATCCTCTTTTTGCTTGCACTTCCTGGTTCTTAAAGTACTAAGGAGCTGACAGTTTTGCAAATGCTTTAAGCTTTAGGTCGCATGTTTTAATACAAGCTATACTTGACTTCGATATTTTCGATTTATCCGCAGCAGCTCTAACAGACATCGAAGGATTCCGTTCATACACTTTTTTACTTTATTTATGTTCATAGCTACGGAAATAGTACATTTTTTTCCCGGAATCTTCTTGAAAATATATTCATGGGATTCTTCAAAACGCTTTATAATTCGATACAAAGTAGTTCTCCTTACTCCCTCTGAAGAAAAATTACATATCGTGTCCGTTTTTCCATGACATTCATAATTCTGAACAACTCTTTAGCAAATACTTCGTGATCAGCTTTTTTCATTATTAAACTTTCAATAATACAATCGTATTTCCCGCAAAATTTTACAGATATGAGGCATACGGTGGCGATACCAGTTATTTTTCTTAAGAAAATAAAAATATTTTCAAATAGTTCGAAATTTGAAATTTGTCTCTTTACTTCTGGGACAGCCTTTATTTTACCAGACAACAAAGATCCATTTTTGTTAGTATGTATGTATGCAATTAAATTAAATTAGTATTGCTTTTATATAAAATAAAAATGAATAATAGTACATTGTGCATCAAGGGAGGTAAGTACGGAATTACTAACGAGAGTGTTAGAAGCCCGACGCCGTCGGCGGAGAGCTTTCAATGACGCGAGTTAGTATTCCGCTTACCGGCCGTGGTGCATACAATGTTTTTCATCACACTTGCCGATAAAAAAATAAATATTTTTTTTATTTGATTGCATTTTTTTTGGATTCTACTGACGAATCATCACACATCACATCGGCCTATGATAGTCCACTGCTACGTACGTACGCCTCTCCTATTAACTATGCGTATTATAGACGCATTAGGAGGTAAATGCTCATAATCGCCACGCTGGGCAAACGGATTGGCGATCGCAGTAATGTGTCCACTATGATGACGCTGCTGCCCATCATCAATCTTTTATCAAAAAATGGTCAGTGACACTTCCATCCCCTAGTCGACTCTTACGACACCCGCAGGAGGAGTTGGGGTGGTGACAAATGTATTCTTACTGCCGTCACCACACGGCTGTTACTGAGACTAAGACAAGCTAAAAATGTTAAGTAAATAAGTTTTGGTCAAAACTGCAAAAAAATATTTTTAATGCCGTCACCACTCGGTTACTGACGAATGGTATAGAATAATCCAACACACCAACAGTTATAAGTACCTACCTATGTCGTGCTTCCACGCAGTACTTTTCCATTCGCGGCGAAAAACTTACTATAACTCCATTTTCCTCGCTTAAATTTCGTGTATTTTGGCAGCTGACGTGAGATTGAATTTGGAACTTGGATTCCGAAGTTGAGGATCGATCGGCGATCAATCAAGGTGTTTGCCTTGTCAGCCATTGCCCATTTTGTTTTTGTTTACAGGCTTAATACTTAAGCCAAATTACGGTTTCGTAATAGTATTTTATGCAACTCTTGTTTATGAGAGGTCAAAAAAGGTGAGTGGCGTTGGTAACAATTTGAGGCGAAGCCGAAAATTGTTATTAAAGACGCCACGAACATTTTTTGACTCAGTTAAACACTGTTGCATACAATACTTTTTCTACGACCACACACTTATTTTCAAATAAAATTGTAAATTTGAGAAGTATTCTTAGTCAAACACAATTTTATTAATCATCAAGGTCGGGCGAGAAACGTGAAAATTAAAAAAGAAAGCTCCTCTATGGTTTACTATTTAACAGAAAAGACATTTAAAATTAGGTTGGCAGCCATGTATTTCATTAAGTCTTGTATACACGAGGTGTCTTAAAATGCAAAAAACGCACTGCGTGTAAACCCGAATGCGTTTATAGGGAATAGACAATATAGTTCTTCTTACAAAAACACTTAATCTTGACATCTGTAAGGTAAGGGCTTAAAGGTGTGTTCACGACCATGTAAATGACAAATAAAAGTACGGGAGTAGAAAAACATTAAATTAATCGATGCCCTCTGTTGCTCAGATGGAGTCTGCAAAACTGTATGTACCGATGAGTACGCGGCGCGCGTGCGAGTCGCGAAGCGTGAATGTGGGCTCAGTGCTTGATAATGGAGACCTAGGCTTCACTCAGCTTTATGTCAAGATACTTGTTAGGTACCTTAACGCTGGTCTTCCGTGAAAACCATTCCATGGGAGCGCCCAATGGGCGCCGCCCATTAAGGTGCATTTAGGCCAAACGAGCATTCGCTCATTCTATCCCCCACTCTACGAAATCAACGAATTACGTTTTGTGTAACTAACGAATTTCGTAGAGTAGGGGATAGAATGAGCGACTGCTCGTTAGATCTAAATGCACCTTTAGGAACTGCTCCTAGTTCATTTTTTAGTGCCGTTTCGATATCACTAGTGGTGACCGTAGGTACATTAAATAATGACGTCCTTTTTTTTTCACAAAGTTGAAATGGGTGAATATCTGAGCGTTTCAACCGCCTAATTTTGGTGGCATCATTTTGGCCCTAGTTTCTAAACATATCAATATTATACTTCGTCATTTGTGTAAGGTTCGGCCTGGCCTCCTTCAAATGACAAAGTAGCATATTGTAACGAATAGACACTTCGGCAAAAATTATGCCACCAAAATTAGGCGGTTGAAACGCTCAGATATTCACCCAAATCCATTTATATCCGCGCCCAAAGCTTCACATCGAACTCTTTTCTTTTTTGTGGCACTGTATCTTAATCTGTGGCTACATAATTACATATTTATTCCGCAATACCCCAATAAGTGCAACTAAGAGCCTTTGGGTAAGGTCAGTAGAGGTCAGCTCGGAATAGGTCAAGGGCAGTTCCCTTATATGTCAGGGCGAGGGGATGTCATGTTGTTGCCTGTTGAGACTATATTTTCACGATTTTCATCCTTGTGCCTTGATAGTTAGCAAACCTAGCCAAAATGACAGTCTGTAATCGTATACGATTAGCGATAAAATAAATATATGAGAACGACAGATTCGTACGGAATGTCACGTTATCATTCCCATACATTATTATGGTCATGTGACTTATCGCTTATCATCAGAGATCGGACAAATGTGCGTCATTGTTCGCAATAACATGGACACGACTCCAAAATTGATTGAATGATTAATCGAGCAAATAATTTCTTGAAATTTAATCCCGGTTTGTAGAGAATTTTATGTCGATTACTAGTGTTATAGAACGTTTTTTGCTATAAGCCACGGTATACGAGTTATTTACGAAAAATTAAATAAAAGTACCTACCTTTACATCCCCCTCCCATCAATCAACACCATTCCCAAGCTATTTAAGAACTATGCCAAAATTCGCTTATACACGAGTTTTTCCCCCAGTAGGCAGCTTTTGGTCTTCGTTAGGTGAGCTATCAGTAAGGTGATCTCAGCTGTTCATAGTCACCCGTATCAAATATGTAATTTTTACTAAACGATTATAATAATGTATTGATTATTTTAGACATGCATGTCCATATTATTGCGAACAATGACGCACATTTGTCCGATTTCTGCTTATCATATACGATTGCAGAATGACATCTTAGCTAGGCATACTGAAATGTAAAACTATTGAAACTAAAACTCCTAGGTTAACTTGACAACTGAAAATGTTAGCATGTTAGATATATGGAAATAAAAATTCATGTCAATATAAAGGTCTTCGCGCACTATAACAACTCCACGCCGACGCGGCAGCAACTCTACTCACACTCACGATGAGTAGTCAACTAGTTGATCCACCCAATGGTCACTAGTGGACAACGCTGTGTCAACGAGTGGGCAATGAAAATGGATGCTCGATACACGTCAGTCGCAAATGCATAGTCGTTGCGTGGACAACGTGTGGTCGTTGCGTGACAAACGAGTCGGGGTTGATCTTTAGTGTACGATGCGTAGACCACTCGTCGTACAGTACTTTAATATATATATTTTTCTTAAACCTTGAACATATGACACAGGGCTTAAATTTCAATGATTAGACTTGAGTCGAGTGGGTATGGAGTAGATATAGTGTGCGAAGAACTTTAATTGAGTGTTGAAAGTGGGCTTTTTCTGCATGAGTTTCGGTGTTCTTACACGAGTTTAAAGACCAAGCTACACCGGATGCGTGTGCGTGGCGTGTGCGTGTGCGTGGCGTACGTGTTGTAGCGTATGTAAATGTCAGTAGATGGCACACCGCTCAGATTAGGAAATCGCTAGGTTTTATTTTTCTGGAAATCAGGCGAAATTCCCTTAGGTATTTATTATGAGATCTAAGTGGTGGGACTGGTGGGCGTACGTGGAGGTGCCTAAAAATAGCAAACCTATTGATCTAATCACAATAATACGAGTAGGTAGGTATATCAATCGTCATTAGAATCTAAAATACACACTCCGGCAATTAAAACGGGTCAGGTGGTTTTTTTTTATAGAAAATGATGCAAACATGGAGATTTCAAATATTTTTTAAATATATTTTTAGTACAGGTGATGTACTTTTTAGGCTCTAGTGCGAGAAGTGGGTCATTTTACGTCAGGTCCAAAACTTCGGAGGGCCATGGGGGGTTACCATGACGTACTAATGCGGTTCAATTTAGGTCGAGAGAAAGCGACAAGGCTATACGAGTCGTATATCATTGTCCCTTTCCCTGAACCTAAACTGAATCGCATTAGTACGTCATGGTAACCCCCCTGTACTAAAAAACGTCGTACGAGACACGTGCAAAAACGATATTCGTAACTCGTGTCGATTTAAAACACTCCCTGCCGGTCGTGTTTTAAAACAACGCCACTCGTTTCGAATTTCATGTTTTTCGCACTTGTGTCGTAATGTACTATTATAATGTAGGTAAAATCTATTTTGAAATCAGTTTGTATTGGAATTTCCCTAAATTTATAAAGTAATATATATATATATAATAAACGATTGTAAAGGTAATACGAGTACTGTACCCAAGGAGTAAGAAGCCATCATCTAAGGTGCTGGCTAGTATGTAGTGAATTTACCTACTTTTATCTAGGTATTCCTTTCGCCATATCTCGTCCGAGGACGCAATGATAACATTTACAAAGAGATGAGGCGATCCTTCACCGTTAGCCGTAATGGATGGACGGACGAACGGTGCCGTACCATGTGAATGATGAGTATGTTGAGTTTTCAACCTGAAGATACACGCAAAGTAACTAGAATAGCTACATGCTAATCACGTTGGCAAAATAGAGTGAAAAAAACATTGAAATATTTACTAGCGGCCTCTCTTATCCCGCTTAAAAACATATACCTACCTTCACTCACGGGCAATGAATGCTGGAAACATGCTGATTACAATATTTTTTTTTTCAGTTCAGTAGGATGGTGCTTTTTTACGCACTAAGTAGTGCGAGAAGCTTGATTCATTTCAGGTCAGAAGGCCGAATGTAGGTATAACTTATAACAAACGTCTCGATCGCGTTTACGTTTCCATCGTCAATTTCATACAAATGACGATGAAAACGTGAACGCGAACGAGACGTCTTTTATAAGTTATTACCTACACTCGGCCTTCAGGTCAAACTTCGTAAAAAAATTGTATCGTAATGTACTATTTTAAATTAATTGTATTACAAGTGGAACCGTTATTAACAGGAATTAAAGCTAAAAAGTGTTATCTGTTTGGGAAGTAAAATACATAACAAAATGAATGTAATAATTAAAAATAAAAACATGAATTTAAACGAGCACTACCTATACTCTGTTTGGTTAGGTATTTGAATAAAGGTAAACAATCTTGCAGTATCTTTTTATTGAAAACTACGAGTACAAAATAAGTTTTAGCAAATATACATAATATAACAAGGAAATACAGTGATTTACATTGTTTTGCTTCATTAAGTACCTAGTTTGGATTTTTAAATGCATTTTTCAAAATAAAAAGATACTGCAAGATTGTTTACCTTTTTTTAAATACCTTACCAAACAGAGTATAATGACATATTTAATTTAAAAAATGCTATTATTATTTTTCTGATTATTTAAGTTGTTCATTTCGTACAATGTAATCTTGTAATTTCACACTTTAATAATAAGTATTTTTATTTTTTAATTTAATCATTGTCTTTTAGTTGCTTTGTATAGGTCTTAATTAATGAATTATATAATTCCTTTTTTAATTATTTTTAAAATGTATGTACCTAATTTGTTTTTGCATGCCTAATACACTCGGCGTCAAAAAAATCGCACCTTTTTAAATTCTCCTTTCGAGGGATCATAAACCCTATATTGTGTATGACAAGGTATGACTGTGGGGTCTCATTTTAAAGGTAATAAAACCCTCCATCAGAAAATTAAAATTTACGATCAACTTCAGTACGAAAAAAAAGAAAATTTGCCAGGAAAAAGGAAAATCGTTTATTTACACAAAAATTACAAAATTTTAAAGCATAACAATAACAAAAAATAAAGCTTAAAACTAAACTTAAAACCTAGTGTTGCCTCCTCTGGCCCTCCGAAGATCTGTCAAGCGGTCACTCATGGACCTGATGAGTGTGACGATGCTCTCTTGAGGGATGTTGTTCCACTCCTCGATGACGGCATCATGAAGCTCATCGAGAGTGACAGGAGCAGGATCACGCGACCGTACCCGCCTTTTCAGCTGATCCCAAAGGTGTTCGATGGGATTCAAGTCAGGACTCCTTGCTGGCCACTCCATAACGGTGATACCAGCAGCATGCAGGTAGTCCTTGACAATTTGCGCTGTATGGCTGCGGGCGTTGTCGTGCATGAACTGGAAGCCACGTCCAACAACATCAGCATAAGGGACCACATGTTGATCCAGGATCTCCGCTACGTAACGCTGAGCATTCAGGAATCCCTGGCCACGGCCACCACCAGTCCGGGAAACGCAGACAAGTTCGGTCTTCCCGTCGACAGAAATGCCGCCCCAGAACATGCAGGATCCACCTCCGTAGCCGACGGGTTCTACGGTGCAGGCTTCTGTGTACCGCTCCCCAGGACTTCTGTATGCCCTCCTGCGCCTATCGTTGGTGTAAAGGCACACCCTCGTCTCGTCAGAAAAGAGGACCTTGCTCCATTGGGCGAACGTCCAATTCTCGTGTGAAGCGCGAAATCCTCTTCTGGCAGTCCGGTGCTGTGCAGTCAGTTGGGGGTCCGTAGCGGCTCGGTGGGGCATCAAATTCCTCTCTCGTAGTCGTCTTCTAATCGTCGAGACGCTCACCGACGTTCTGCGAGCTGCTCGAAGCTGTTGCTGGAGCTCAACAGCGTTGGAAAAACGATTTCTCAAAGAGGTCGTCACGATGTACCGGTCGTCTTGACGGGAAGTACAGCGTCGTCTCCCGGAACCACGCCTCCTGATGTAGCCGCCAGTCTCCTCGAAACGCTGTAACACTCGTCGCACTCGAAAACGACTGATGTTCAGATGCCGAGCAACTTCTGCCTGTCGTAGTCCAGATTGGAGAAGTGCAATCACTTGAGCTGCTTCTTCCGGTGTGGTGTCCATTTTCCGAAGGTTTTTTCTTGCTGTAGCTGTTTAGGTGTGTCCTCAGTGACGCCTGGATACTGAATGACCCATAACTGACCATTACCCCCTCTTTTATACCCATCCTTGGGGCCGCAATTAGTGACCTGTTAAAAGCGTGCTACGGAACTTTTGATTTCAAACGCAAATTTTCCGGAGATCATTATTTTTACGATAACAAACAATACTCCATTTTAAAGGTCATTAATCGCGCTTTCAAATGATAATAATATTGTTAGGGTGCAACAAATAATATATGAGCTATATTCGTTCAAAACAAAATTGATAGATAGGCAAGGCAACCGTAGGTTATTTTATTTAACGTTTTGTTTGACGGCTGCGAATTTTTCGTCGCCGCTCGTTCGAATTGTAAAATCCCTTTTAATTGGATTTTAATCATCATATCAGCCGAAAGCCGTCCAACTGCTGAACATAGGCCTCCCCCAAAGATTGCCACAATGACCGGTCCTGCGCCACCCGCATCCAGCGGACTCCTGCGACCTTCACCAGGTCATCGGTCCACCTTGTGTCAACTTCAATATCAATTTGTTCAATTATAAAAATAAATTGATGTTTTCTAATCTTGTATTGTATCAAAATATGCAGGTAAATCTAATCACAATTCAAAATAATATTTATGGAAAAGAATACACTAGTTTAGATGGTTTTTAAGCTGAATTTGTCGAACAGGATACATTTTTTATAATAACAATAATCTGCCTTTAAAATCACCGAATTATCACTTTTTTTCAATAAACTCTCAAGTGGTTAGAGGGATTATCTGAGTTTGAAGTTAACCGACTCATTTTAAAAGTAATTAATTCTTGGACAACAATAACAATAATCGTCCAAAAACGTAGATGAAAGTACGCTGCCATCTAGTGGGTACGTCGTCAAACTAGAAGGCGCTGTCGAGTTCACGGGTTGTGTCGCCATCGACCGACTTACGCGTACTATAGCAGCAGAACATGCTACCGAGTTAGCTTGAGGTGCCAATCTGAATAAGTTTCTATTATACTCCGCAAGATGGCAGACCATCAATACGGGACGCCTACCGCGACCCACGATTGACGTGTTCGCTTTTGCACTTGTGAATTTGTAAGTGTGACAGGAACGCAAAACGTCGAATTCGTATACGGTAGCGGAAATCGCCGCTATACTTACTAAACCTCGTATCTGCAACACTCTTGATGGGAAAAACACCCTTATTTAGAGTGAGAGAAAGGCGACTATTCCATGAATTATTCGCTGTAGTTCCGAGCTCCGAATAAGTATAGCGGCGTAGGAAATTTGATATTCACAAGTGCTTCGCGGTGAAGGAAAACATCGCGAGGAAACCTGCATACATCTTCGAAGAAATTCAAGAGTATATGCTGTATGTGAAGTTCCCAATAAGTACCTACATATTGGGCCAACGTTGGGACCACGCAAAAGAGGCACGTTTCATGTCGAGTTGCGGAAAATGGCAAGAATACTGTAAAGGTTTTAAACCTTTACAGTCTATTTCACATGACGAAGGGTGCTGGCATGATAAGAATTCATCTTTAGAATGCTTGCAGTCTCTGTCATGTAGAAGAATCTAGATAGGGGTGCAGTTGAAAGACTTGAAAGTCGACAGGCTTCATGTGAAAATCTATAATTGTATTGTTATAATATAATGAAGAAAATATAAATATAAAAGTACTATCGTGGAAGCCCAATTGTTTGATTTTATGCTGAAGTCCTCCCACAATACAATACAAATCATAGCGATGAAATTCCCAGTTATTCAACTGGTAAGACCACGCGGCAGGGAATTAGGGTTATTTTCTACGAGATTGATAAAATGAAACAAACCAAAAAAGTCATATTTTTTATTTATATTATAAAATGACATTTTAGCTGATCAGCTACAGACATACCCGCGAACGACACCCTTCTCTTATCTACAATCTAAACGGCGCGACGGTCAAATATATCTAAACATGATACAGTCTGTCAACACATAGTTATGATTATGACGTATTTCATCGATAATATTAGTCGTTTTAATGTAAAATAACTAGGGCTCGCGGTCGTGTCCGGGTTTCGTGTCAACGTTTCTCATACCCGTGTTCGTGTTACACGTACACGGGTTTCTGACCCGATTTACACGGGTTAAAGTCCGTGTAAATAATACCCGTCTACACGGGTACACGGGTATTATTTACACGGACTTTGATTACCCGCGGGTTCGTGGACGTCCTTGACGAGAAGCGTACGAATGGGTCGTAAGACTTAAGAGCTGTAGTACGAATGGATAGATACGCGAAAGGCTAATTGTGTCGAATAGACCTTATTACGTAACAGATAGAGACGAAATTTATAAAACATTAATAAAAAATTATATCAACTGACCTTTCCTGAACAGGTAGTGTTTTGTAGTGTCGAATGAAGCTGCAGGTTACATTCAATAATAGACCTTATTTGAATTTTCTCTAATTATTTCGATCCGGTCATTGTGGCAATCTTTGGGGAGGCCTATGTTCAGCAGTGGACGTCTTTCGGCTGATGTGATGATGATGAAGATGATTTCGATCCTGTTCGGTTCGGTCTTAAGTACCCGGGTACCCGGGTAGCACGCGGTTTCGTGTAAATGGTATCCGTGTATTGGACACGGACACGGGTACCCGGCGGGTTCGTATAATTCGGGTTCTTAGTACCGTCGGGCTTAAGAACACGGGTATCCGGTTTGGCGGGTTACACGTGTACCGTGAGCCCTAAAAATAACATGAATTTCCGCCGTGTGGTGACGGCAGTAAGAATACATTTCTCACCACCCAACTCCTCCTGCGGGTGTCGTAAGAGTCGACTAAGGGATTGAAGTGTCACTGACCATTATTTAATAAAAGATTGATGATGGGCAGTAGCGTCATCATAGTGGACACATTACTGCGATCGCCAATACGCTTGCCCAGCTCGGCGCTTATGGGCATTTACCTCCTAATGCGTCTATACGCATAGTTAATAGGAGAGGCCTACGTCCAGCAGTGGACTATCATAGGCTGATGATGTGTACACGGGCAATTATTTACAAAACGATGTATACGATGTCAAAAAATTATGATTATCGAGCACAACTATGGAAAAAAAATGACAGAGACATTTTGATTAAATAATACATTTGATAGTCGCGTCTATTTGATCCACACATCCAATACAGCTCATAACTTACCCACTCAAATTGTCTTATTAATCCTTGTTACTTAGGTAAGGTGGAAGTGAAGTACTAGTACCCAACGCTGTACATTGGTACAGACTGATTGGTATGACGAGTATTGACTCGTCATCATAGCTTGAGTTGCCATCGATAAGATAAAACTATTAGAGCATTTGGGTTAAACTCAAAATCATGTTATGAGTCTTTCCGGTGGACATTTTAAAAGTAAAGGGCGATGAGTGTTAATTTTCTTATTAACCCTTTACCTACTGGTGTCAACCAGAGTTGCCACCACTGTCAAATTAAAGTCATACTTATGTAATGGTGTCAAGTCAAACAATTTAATGGCAAATATTATGGCCCCGTAGGTAAAGGGTTAAACCCTTATTGACATTTAAAGGCACTCCTTTCCTATTGAATTGTAAGACAAAAATCACGACTACACTCCTACCAGTTGCTTACTATTGGCCACAGGAAAGAGGGGCTCTACAGTTCAGCTGAACACGCACTTTTTCTTTCCTATGATCGATAGTTAACAGCCTGTGGACATGTAGGATTTTTATCATACAACACAATGAAAAAGGAGTACGTCTTAATTAAGATAAGGCTTTCATAAGAAAATCAAGTTTTATAAGCCTTAACTTTTAGATTGTCCACCGGAAAGACTCCGAACATGGGTTTGCGTTTGACCCATTTAAACGATGATAAATGTATGTGTACTCTCGAATTCCTTTTCAGATTCCGGTCTGATAATAATTCCATGTTCTCCGTAATCTAACTTTAGCTAAGTAACAAGGGTAAGTTGTCTCAAACTCATACAGTATGGGTTCACACGGCGGGTAGTAATCCAGGTTTTCGTCCCGGCCAGGCTTCCTTCGCGTATTTCTTCCGTTTCGGCTCGTTGGACGGGCCAGAGTCTTCTGCAGCTGAAACGAAAAAACAAGAATTTGCAATACAGTCAAGGGCATTAATATATATACACTTCTCCATACTGATCCCGTACAAATGTGTCTATATATTAATGCACTCGACTGTACACTAGTATTATTATCAACCCGTGATTATAATGGGATTTGAAAGTACTGTTGACACTACAGTGTACAAGTCAATCTAGGATATATTCATAGTGATATTTATATATTCATAGTTTAAGTGCAGAGATTTACAGACAATAGATTAATTAATCACTCACTAAATCTACAAACAAGCCTATTTTTGGTAAATGTTGTGTCATTTGTTGTGTCAACAGTACTATCGAATCCCCTTCTGATTCCGGTTTGATAATACTATAGCCCATTCAACCTCAGTTGTTTTAACTACCGGGTGCACAAAAATAGCACAAGATTTAAATCTAATGAAAAAGCATCCTTTTTAGGGTTCCTTAGGCACTGGTCTCACCGCGAGCTACTAAGCTATGAATAGTATATAGTAGCTCGCGGTGAGACCAGTGCCTTAGCCAAAATGGAAAAAACGGAACCCTTAAAGTTTCGCCATGTCCGTTTATCCGTCTGTCCGCAGCATATCT
Source organism: Thaumatotibia leucotreta (assembly GCA_025490895.1). NCBI lineage: Eukaryota > Metazoa > Arthropoda > Insecta > Lepidoptera > Tortricidae > Thaumatotibia > Thaumatotibia leucotreta. Next base: position 15,256 of record JALPQI010004492.1, read on the forward strand.
CAGTGGCCGTTAATACTAGAAACCTGCAATTTGGTACAGGTATACGTATTAATCATACCAACAAAGTGGAACAGTAAAAACTAGAAAAATATTATTTTTTCGGGTACCTCCCCAACTGGTGAAGTGGGGATGATTTTTTTTATTTGCTGTAATCCTATAGTGTGGGGTATCATTGAATAGGTCTCTTAAAAATAATAAGGGTCTTAAAAGAAAGTTTTTTTCTAGGGTCAATATTTTCTAGTAGATTACATGCCAAGGCCGTTTAAGTGAGAAATGTCTTGGATGACGTGTACACGACCGACAAACATGTGATCCGAGGCTCTCCCATTGAATGGTTGAGGTGTCTATTTTTCTGCTCAACGGAGCCGGCAGGCGACAACTTAGTTTAGCGCAGCGGCCGGCAAAACGCTGTTTGCCGGCCGGAGGGCAGAAAAAAAATTTTGCACTACATCTGTATTATGAAATTTGGTCGTAGCGAACGGGAATTGCGACGAAGTAGTTGGCGAGAGAGTTAAGACACGAAACATGAAGTTACCCGCGTGTGGCAAAGGAGGTTGTGTGTTCAGATGCGGCTCCGGTCCTTCTAGTTCCACGTCGGGTGCCGGGTTGGGCAGCGTCAGCCCCAATCTGCGACAAATATCACAATTGAGTCGGTTAACTTCAAGCTCAGATAAATCCACTTTAACCACTTGAGAGATTATTATTATTTATTTTTTTTGTAAGGTCAAGCGGGGCAAATACAACTATGAGGTAATTTCAATTAATGGACTTTTAATCTGTTTTTAAGAACTTTTAGAAGATACCTAAAACATTCTTTGATTTATTTCAAAAGGAACTCAATACAATAGTAGGTAAGTATGATCTTTTTACAAATTAAGAGTAGGTAATTTCAATTAGTCGGAATTACCTCATAGTTGCATTTGTCCGGCTTGACCTTACCTTAATGCATGGTAGAAGCAAGAATATAAATATAAATGTTATCACTACCGGTAAAGTTGGTTTACATTAGCCCTAGGGGGTAAGATTACCCACCCAAAAAAAAACCATCTTGGTAAATGAATTATTGAATTAAAACAATATTATTTGCTTGCCATCGTTTAGATAAAATGTTAGATGCCATCTTTATATTTATTTAAGTCAATCAAAGCGGTTTTTTTCCTGTGGGCAATGTTAGCCCCTAGGGCTAATGTAACCCTACTTTACGGTACTTAAATGTCCACAGATTAGCGTGTAAGGTTTATCTGTTAGCGCAAATTTTAAATAAATAAATGATGATGATGGTGATAAATGATGATTATTGAAAAAAAGTGATAATTCGACAAACTCAGCTTAAAAACAATCTAAACTAGTGTATTATTTTCGAAAAATATGAATTTTGATTGCATTTACCTTCATTTGATATAATCGTTTGCAATTTATCTGTCTTTGAAAAAACTCAGTGACGATTTACATAATTTTGATTTAAAATACATGGATTTATCAAGATTTGCAAAAATTTACGACGCAGAATTTGACGTCGACAAGAGTTGGGGTGGTGACAAATTTATTCTTACTGCCGTCACCACGTGACAAGATTATGATATAATGCAAGATTTTAGGTTTGTCTACTATTTTTGTTTTTACTGACGAACGTTATTCAGGCTGAATAGTTATTTGTTATACAAGGGTGCAAAGTTGTATTTTACCCGCGAGTATGAAATTGAAACACGAGCAAGCGAAAGGATTCTATAGTTGAACCACGAGCGAAGCGAGTGGTTCTAAAATAGAATCCTGAGCAGCGAGTGTTTTAACATATTCAATTCAATTCAATTCAAATTCTTTAATGTTAATAATAACACATGTCAAATATACTTACAACTACATTAAATAATATTATCAGTCTAACACAATCAACAATCTAATACAAAAAAAAAAAAAAAAATCAAATAATAATAATAATAACCATAATTAGAAAAATAAAAACAATTAAATAAGATTATAAAATTCGTCAATACTATAAAAAGCATTTTTGATTAAAAAATCCTTTAGTTTTTTTACAAACACCTCATAAGAAGGAGCCTCTTTGATCTCCGGGCTTAAGCAATTATATATTTTAATGCCAACTACCCTCAGTGAGTGCGACGATTTCGCTAGTCGGACTAAGACTGGATTCAGATCGCGGCCCGTTTTTCTCTGATCCGGTCGACGCGTTTTATACTCACTTAAGTGCTTGTACATATACTTAGCAACCTCTAGAATGAACAGACATGGGGTAGTTAGAATTTTCAATTTAATAAAATGCTCCTTCGCCGGCGTAAATGGCGGCACCCCTGCCAATATCCTTACGGCATTCTTTTGCATTACGAATATTCTATCTCTGTCAGCCGCTAGCCCCCAGAGCCCAATTCCGTAAGATATCATGGAATTTACGTAAGCGTAATATGCCATACGAAGATTTTTACGTGAGAGTGCAGGGGCAAGCCTACACAGTGCAAAAGAGGCTTGGGCCAATCTACCGGTGAGTAAATCAATATGTATATCCCATTTTAAGCCAGCATCAAATTCAAAGCCCAAAAACCTTGCATTTTGTACTTGGGGAACCATTGTTTTATTAATAACTATGTCAAGAGGCGTAGGGTATTGTCCTTTTAACCTGAAATGAATAATGAATGTCTTGCTAAGATTAATGTCAAAACCGTTAACTTCAAACCAACGTGTTAATTTTAATAACGTGCTTGTAACGTTTTCCTTAAGGTGAGCAAATGAAGTGCCGTGCACAACAGCACAACCATCATCTGCGAACATCACAAAATCACCATCGAGGAACAAATTGATGAGGTCATTAACCATTACCAGGAAGAGGAAATTCCCAAGGGCCGAACCCTGAGGAACGGAACAGTCATCAAGAGTCCGCGTTTCCGACTTAGTTGCCCCTCCATCAACGGACACAACTTGTTCCCTGTTCTTTAAAAAAGACTCGATAAACGACAATAAACTACCCTGTACGCCATAGTTCTGCAACTTTATTAAAAGCAATTTGTGATCCACTGAGTCAAAGGCACGTGATAGATCGCAGAAGATGGCAGCTACCATTTCCTTCTTGTCTAGATACTCAAGGATACGCTGATGGACCGCATGCGCAGCATCCACCGTAGATCTGCCCTGGCGGTATGCATATTGGTGATTGTGAAGCAACTTATTCCCTTCAAAATAGTTGATTAACCTATTACACAAGCCCAGCTCAACGACTTTAGATAGAGCCGGTACCAACGATATGGGACGAAAGTTTTTAATTTCCCCCTTAGATCCCTTGCCTTTATAAACTGGAGTAACTTTTACTATTTTTAACGAATCAGGGTAGTCTCCCATAATAGTACATTGGTTTAGGAGCGCACAAAAGATGTCTATAACCGTATCAGGTAGTTTTTTAATAAGGTCGGCCGACATATCATAATAATCAGTTGAATGCTTTGATTTTATAGCCCTTAACAATTGCTTAATTTCACCTATCGTAAATAGGACGGTGTCCACACTTGACACCACTGTCCTAGTAGCCCCATTAAGGAAGTTGAGAGCTTGTCCCAGATCAGTGTGCCCTTGTAGTGATTTATTTATATCCACATAAAAATCATTTACTCTGTCCGCTAATTGTTTATGGCCAGTACTAGATCCAATTTGGGCCATAAGCAGATCTTCTATTGGGTTAGGCTTGCAATGTTTTTTACACGTTTCCGTGTTTATAATACGCCACAACATTTTACCGACATTTTTAGCGCTTTCAACTTTTTCATTAATATACATACGGCGTTTTTCGCATTTTAATTTTTCGATTGTAATTTTATAGTTATCAACAAAATCAATTAATCCTTCATATGTCGGGTACCGTTCAATTAAACTATTAATGTCATCATAAAACTGCATTTTAAGAAATATTTCATTATCAACCCAATTTATTTTTTTATCAGTATTTTGTGGGTACTTTCTTAAAGGAAAATGTAGGTCAAAACTATTTTTAATTATCATAATTAGATTATTCATTTTTTGAGAAGGTGCAATGTCAGAATGGAATAAGTTATACTTATAAAAAGAACGATTAGATATATCTTCTATAAAATTATGTATTTTAAATGTCGTGATATTTCTGCGCATCACGGGTGGCATATGGGTATTTTTTCTAAAGCAATGGATTTTAAATATTTGAGCATCGTGATCACTAAGGTGGCTTCTTATGAGGTGTATGTCCCAGGTGCTTTTTCTACAATTCGAGTATACATGGTCAATACAAGTTCCAGATGTCTCAGTTACCCTAGTTGGTGACAGGTGCATAGGGTGCAGGTCGTATTGACCCATTAAGTCCAAAAGTTGACGTTTTTGTGAAGTATTCCTAAGAAGGTCCACATTAAAATCCCCCATTATTACTATGGAATAGTCAACAGAGAATTCTTGGAACAATGCATATAAAAGTAATTGAAGGCCATGTAAACACTTGTTAAATTTTGAGAGATCTGACGTGTACAAACATATAACAATTGTTTTGTTTTCATACAAATTTACTCCGCAAATTTCAATATCCATTTCATTTGACATTTCCGAAACGAAATTCAGTTCATGACATTTTAAATCTTTTGATAGGTAAATACACACCCCTCCATGTTCATGCTCACTTCTACAAAAGTTAGCCGCCAGATAGTAGTTGAATATGTTTATCTGACATAATTGATAGTCTTTCATCCAATGTTCAGAAATACATAACACATCAGGATTGTCATTTACCTGCAAAAAACATTCTAAGGAAGACACTTTGTTACTAATTTTCCTAATATTCTGATGTAAAATACGTAAACCAGTTGCCGGACACCTATTCAGGACATCTAAACTATTTATCTGTTCACGGCAAGCTGGTACCTCGGTGTTCAGCATATAATCATTACTCACGAAATAAGTTCACCTCGGTCTGGGTGCCTATGTTAACGTATGTTTTATTTAAAATACTTGCATATGTCATGGGGGTCTTATTTGAATTTCCAGAAACATCCGGCACACTAAATTTTATTAACTCTAATACTTTAATAGAAAATTTACTACCTAATATATACTTGTAGTTGAAACATAATATGTCTTCAATGTCTATGTATTTAATGTTATTAAAAATTGATGTCAAGAACTTAATTTCATAATTTAGAAGCATAGTAAAGTTTTCGTCAAGTACAATATTATATGATATGCTAGGTATAATAATGTTTGTGTTTGATAGCCTGCTTATATACGATTCTAAACAATTTAAAAATCCTACAGGATTGGTCTCATTCATGCCACATAGTAAAATAATATAGTCATTTTTGGTGAAAGTTTTACACATAGCCAACGATGGCTCCATGAGATTAATCAAATCCGCACCCGGTTTAAACCAAGTAAAAATATCGAACTCGTTACTTAATCTGTGCAACCTTTTTCCCACACCCCGACCTCGGTCATCGCTTATCAGTAAGAGTCGGCCCCGCGCTGGGGTAGTATGTCGGTCTGCGCATGCAATTTTCTCAGGAACAACGACGGTAGATCGCTCCGCACGCAGTTCACGGTGTTTAGGTCTGGACGTGTTTTGTGCGGGGACTGATTGAGTCAATTGTTTTGGAGTATCCGAAGTAACAGGGGTTACCTGTATCTCCACGGGTGTTATTTCCGTAGTTATGTGTAGTTCCGTGGGTGACTGTGTAGTTTGTGTACGTGATATGTTTCCCACCGGTGTTAAAAATGGACATACGAGAAGTAAAATACATTTGCACCCGTGTGTAACACAAAACTTTTCCCCTCACTATAGCGAGGAAACTCAAAAAAGGTAATTATTTGTTCACATTACAATCATCATCGGGTTAGTGATAATAATTTTCCAAATGCATCATGTATTTAATGCAAGATTTTGTCGCAGTAAACTTCCCACGAAAAAGTAAACGCAGCACGATTTTAACACATTCCTGTAGTTGCACACCAACGCCAATGCATTATTAAATCATTCTCATTCATTATATTTACAAAATTATAACAGAACACCCTGAAAGTTGTTTAGTTTACTATTTTTATGCGTGTTCGAGTCGGTAAATAAAGATTATAACCTATAATATTCTTTGACAATGTTGACGTTGACATTTTCTGCGTTTTGTGATTGCATCTAGTCATCTTATCATCATTCACTAAAACAATTGTTACTTATGGAATTTTAGGATTTATATGTTAAAATCATCATATTATATAAAGGTTTGTATTTTACACTAAATTCTCAAACAAATTATTTAATTATCATTAATATGGAACAATTTCCTTGAGCATTTTACGTTTTGTTATTCCAAAACCAAGATCATTACTTTGCCACACAAGTGAATAATATGCGTTTTTACACGTTCGTATTAAAGGATAAACGAGCACTTTACGAGCTAGTGAGGGGAAAAATTATTTTTAGGTCAGTGAAGGGCAGCTACCAGATCCAGAGAAACTATGCGAAAATGGTCTTGGCGAAAAAGACTGGCGTTTACATATTTTGGAAAAAACACATGGTGCGAGAAAACGGTTATTTTAGACTAACTTGTTTTTATGTCAATCTATCCTCTTCCTGTTTATGTTTAGGATCAAAAGAAGAAAGAAGAAAAATAATTTATTCAGTGCGCTTAAAATACAAACTAATAGGTAACTATAGCATGCAATTAATTTTTAAAGCGTCATTGAAAAGGTTTTCACTCTGCTTTATGTCAAGATACTTGTTAGGTACTTTGACGCTGGTCTTCCGTGAAAAGTATGTATGGGACCGCATGGGCGCAAATCAAGAACTAAAATTCTCATACAAACTTTGATCCTGAACAGAAACAGGATCGATTGGCATAAAAAAAGTGTTTCTTAAAAATTACCATTTTCTCGCACTCTGTATGTTTTTTTCTTCTTGTTTTTTCCACCCTGTATATCGATTGCATGATCTAAAAGACTACAGCGGTCAAATAGTATATTAAAATTAGAAATAGTTACACTATTGTATTAGGCCTAGAACCTGTAAAAATAGTTGTAAGTGAAGTAAATAAATAAATAAAATTACGACACGAGTGCGAAAAACATGAAATCGACACGAGTTACGAATGTCGTTTTTGCACGTGTCTCGTACGACGTTTTTTTAGTACAGATGGCCCTCCGAAGTTTAGGACCTGACGTAAAATGACACACTTCTCGCACTAGAGCCTAAAAAAGGCACCATCTGTACTAAAAAGGTTATTAATGATGATACCTGGCTCCGATGAGGCTGAGATGTGAGCTGGGTGCAGGCAGGTCCGAGTACAAGGCGGCGCCACGAGAAATCTCCTGAAGCCGCAACGAATGGTGGTGTTGACCTGCGAACACATCACATCATACGTTTCACATATAGCAGGCCAGGGATGCTTAGCCAAACTAACGCTTAGCGTATCGTAGTTTTCCCTATCTGTCACTCTCTCATATAAGTGCGACAAAGACAGTTAGCTGCCTTTCGTATACGATTGACGATTAAGCGTTAGCGATTGGCAACTTGACTAAGCACCCTATCCAACTAGCGCGTTCGGTCCGAACTGTCAGTGCCACTCCGGGGAGTATATCAGTAGGGCCTCACTGAGAGCGGTGACGCACCGAGCGTACGAGCGAATGTTGCTCCTCGAATATCTACGTACTAATTCGACAGCTGTCAGAGAATGGATTATAAAAATGAACAATAAAAAAATAAAAAAACAATATAAAAAATATAATAATTAAATATTAAGATTATATCATTTTTTAAATGGAAGCAACCTTTTTTTTCAGAAAAGGTAAGAGTTACGTCATAAAAAGAGAGTGCACTTCTACGTGACATTAAGCGTCGCGCGGTAGGAATTTGAACTTAATAGTATCGTAGCAAAAGTCGTTATTTCTTTAAACGAGTTTTTGGAGATGGTTTTCTGTACGTGTACTATACTTGGTTTTATTTAAGATTAGAATTATCTGTCAAACGGGTGAACAAAGAAGCAGTGGTCGTAAACCTTCCTTCTTCGATTTAGGCCGATACCACTGAATTTCTCGGAACTTATGTACCTACATACATATCATTTGATATTTACCGATAGCTGAACGCATAGTTTTCACATTTATTATTAATTTGTTGGCAAAACTGTATTTAAATAAGTTTTAAGTGTTTTTAAGCAAGATGGCGGCAATTTAGAAAAAAGTTAAATATTGAAAGTTTTTCGTTTAGTTTTTAACTAAGTATTTTTTTTAAATTTGTAACTCATATCATATCGTACAGTCACCACATGGGAATGTTGAGCCACTTGGCAATGGATGCAATTTGGTCGTGTAATATTATGGGTTCGGTATTTTTCGTTAGTAGGCACGATCGCGACATGGCCGATGTTCCCCGATAATATGTCAGTCAAATACGAATCTTTGTTGCGTCAAAATTTCAGTGTGTCAAAACTAGTTGAAATAATAAAAATTTCTTCGTCTACGAGAATTAAGGATTAGTCATCGGCCATTATTAGACGCTAGATGTCGTTGTTCCTAGAGGAAACTGGATAACGACAGTTCTTCATAGATTTGTTTAAAACCGTTTAGTAATTTATTCGTATTTGCTTAAAATCGGAAGCTATGATTTATCTGATATTAATAGGCGAGGTATTTTTTCAATTCATATTTATACAAATAGGCATGTTATCGAGCAATTTTAAATAATTTTTTTCATTGACAGAGACAAATGCTATTGCTGTCTTTATTATCATTCGTTACAGCTCAGCTGAATGTAACCTTTGTAGAAATATGGTAGGTAACCTCGGTAACCTTTGACAATCTACCCATAATCCTATAATCTGTCAGTAGCCGTAAAAATGTGTAATAGAAACTTAATAGTTTCTGACTGAAATTCTAACTTTGAAAAAATACCTGTCAGTGACAGCCGTTAAAAGGAAAGTGAACGAAATTACCATCAGGGCTCTGAAGTTAGATCTCTCCGTCCGTCTCCAGGTCTAAAGCGGATGTTATAACGTAACTATAGTAACGTCAGCTTCCGGAAAAATAGCGAACAATCATTGGTTAAACATTTTTGTTATTACGTAACTATGGTAATGTCACCTTCTGAAGAATACGCGAGCGGTCATTGGCTAACCGTAGCAACGACCGCCCCATTGGTCAGCAGAGTTCGGCCGAAGTCGTGAGACCAGCCTCATAAAAGTTCGGAACCCGATTTGTATTATTCGACCAAGTTGCGAACAGTGGCAAGTGGCTCAACAATCCCGTGTGGTGACTGTACCTATTTTACAATTACTGAATTTAATGAAGTTTACAGTCTAAAATTTAACAATATTTGCATATTTAATCTAGCTTACATTATGCACTTCCAATACTTTTAAAAGTCATGCATTTAAGGATTAAAACTATCGGTATAAAAGCGGACACGGTGTCATAAAGACTGAGCAGATAACAATACTAAGATCGATTTTACATCGTCTGTCAGGAAGAGAATTAATTCGTATAAGATTATATCAAAAACTATGGTTAAATTTCGAGGATTTTTCTCTGTCGCTCCAACGAAGGCGCCACTAGTCATGAGAAAAATCACATGAAGTGCACCCGTAACGAACAACGTGAAGCGAAGTAGCGAAACGAATGACGTTTGACGTAAAGATTTTATTAAATATTCAATAGACAACTAAGCACTGCCAGTCTTTGAATAAAATAAATATTGAAATCAATTACAAAAACCGGCCAAGAGCATGTCGGTCCATGCTCAGTGTAGGGTTTCGTAGTTATTCAAAAACGGCTGGGCTGATTATGTTCGAAATAGTTCTGTTTTATGCCAGCCCACTATTCATGATTTTTATTGGACCTTTGGATCAAAAGTTACATTTTTTTTTCATCTGGAGCGATAAAATAAAATAAATAAATAAATATCTTGGGACATCTTACACAAATCGACCTAGTCCCACGGTAAGCTCAATTAAGGCTTGTGATGTGGGTACCAGGCGACGATATATATAATAGATATATACATATAGATACTTAAATACATAGACAGCCATGACCAAGGAACAAATATTTGTGATAAATAAATACACAAATAATGCCCTCGCCGGGATTCGAACCCGGAACCTCCAGCTTCGTAGGCAGGGTCACTACCAACTAAGCTACGGAGGCTGACAAAATCGGAGGCGATTATCTCCGAAAATATTGACTTTAAAAAAAACTTTCTTAAAAGCCCCTTTTTCTTTTTAAGAGACCTATTCAATGATACCCCACACTATACGATTACAGCAAATAAAAAAAATCATCCCACATCACCAATTGGGGGGGAGGTACCCGAAAAAAAATTTTTTTTTACTTTTTATTGTATCACTTTGTTGGCATGATCAATATGTATACCTGTACCAAATTTCAGATTTATAGTATTAACGGCCACTGAGCTAAGTATGCTGCGGAAAGACGGACATAGCGAAACTATAAGTATGGGTTCCGTTGTTGCCATTTTTGCTACGAAACCCTAATAAATTTTGGTAAATTACTGCAATTTATTTTAATTGCATTTTCCTCGAGTTGAGTACTTTAAGTATTAATATCGATATATTGACATGCCAACATTATGGTACATAGACAATCTAGACATCGCAATGTCACATCAATGTCAGATGTTTTTAAAGTTATCCGGCCGTAACAGCATTTATTGACGAAAATCTTTACAGAAATGATATTTTTCAGTGCTTTTTGAGTGATTATAATACTTTGCGAGTTTAATTAAGTATGCAACAACATTTGACGTGATGATTAATGTGTAATTGCAGAGAAAAGTGCGATAATGTTTTCAAAAAGTGTTTGTTTACATGATAAGACAAGTAAGGATGAATGCACCTTAGTTTTATTCACTGTCAGTGGAAGAGTCCGAGGACTCGGAACCACCAACGTTTATAATAAATTTTTCCACTGTGTTATCTATTACATTATCTAATTTCATTTAAAAATGTATTTTCTTTTAAAATGTTGTATACTGTAGCCAACGATATGCCAGCAGTCTCAGCAGTATTTTTCACACGGTCCGATTTAGTGGGATATTCTTTTCTATGGCACATTTCTTAATTTGTAAATATTCACCACCATCCGCTTTTCAATGGCAGTCACAGGACTTTGCTTTTGCCGCTTCTTCTTTAGAGATGAAAAAACGTTAGCCGGAACCGGCTACGACATCATCCATTTTAAATGTGCACCAACAAACAAAATATCTAAATAGATCAACAATTAATAACGAAATTGAACAAAAACGATAACAACAATCTTTAAGTAAGCTAACAGCAATATAAAACACAACCGACTCAACCGACAACAATATGAAATCGAATGATAGATAGTGACAGTGACATTTTAAAATTGTGTGAGAACTCTGCCTCTTTAGGTTTTTTAATGTACAACCTTTCCATGAAAATTTGCAAACGCAATTTATTAAAATTCTTATCTTTTCATCTTAGAATATAAATTAACTAACATTATGTTTCTTATCTGTTCACAACACTGAGTAATGTATGTATTAATATAGCATGATAATAAATTCGTGATATTTAATAACTCGTATTCACTGTTTGATCCGCAGAATTTGCCTGTAAAAAAACCTTATATCTCGTTCTGCAAAGGTCTTTCTAATGCTAAAAAAAACGAAGTATAATATATATTCTGTGGTACCGGTGGAAAAGTAACCCTGTATATGGCACTGGTCTTACCGCGAGCTACTAAGCTATGAACTATCGGCTATAAACACGAACAAAAGATACACACTCCCGTGTAAATAAAAGAGACACGGCGATACTCGCCCAGCTATCAAATATCACAGCGGACGAGTATCGCTGTCTCTTTTTTTACACGGGAGTGTGTATCTTTTGTTCGTGTTTATAGCCCATAGTTCATAGCTTAGTAGCTCACGGTGAGACCTACCCTATAGCATTGGAATAGTACTATCACAAATACACTATACCACATTTTTAGTACCTACTAACAGTCACGCAGTACTGGCGCAACTATAAGGGTTCCTAGTTTACTACGGAACTCTACAAAGTGACTTTAACATAGGTTAGTAAGCTAGCGTTGAAAATTTCCGGATTAAATCCCGTTTTTTTCCAAACAGCTCGTTTTTTCAGATTTTTTCGAAAAAAACAATGAAATTTTCCACTTTAATTTTCAACTCTAAACCAATGTAAATTAGGTCTAATTTTCACTTATACCAGGAGAACACGATGTCACAGAGGAAAAGTCAAATGAAACAGATGGCAAGGAGTGACAGTGACATTGATTGTTTCTGAAAAAATCCGAAAAAACGAAGTTTTCATACATTCCCGAAAAAAACATTTTTTTTTTCCGACATTTTCAAAGTCGCTAAGTAAGACAATATTATAATGCCGTTTAGATTTTATTTATATGTAAGGTTCTGGCAGAATATCAGCGATGCTGCTTGCCGAATCAACATGCTGAGCCAATGCCTATTCTCTATCACAACACATGGTCAAAACAACTTTTTTTTATTTGTAATTCTTCTGCAAGTTAGCTTAAACTTGCACGTCTTTTCTTTGTTAACTCTTAAAACTCGTTCCAAAAACAAAATGTGCATACCTAATGGCGTCACAAGCACGAAAAAAATAGAAAAAAATTCTGTGGACATATTTTGGGTGGAATTTGTACTACTAATCAAAATTTCGATACATCATAAAATTGATGACGCTGCTGCCCATCATCAATCGTTTATCAAAGAATGGTCAGTGACACTTCAATCCCTTAGTCGACTCCTACGACACCCGCGGGAAGAGTTGGGATGGTATTAAAAAAACTAGATTTAAGGATTTTTTGCTTAACCCTTAAATGCATGACCTCGACAAAGATTTATTCAAATTTGAATTCTGAGTTGCTGTCAATAGAGTCAAGAATACATGATGCATATACAGCGTGTATATTTGATATAACCGCAAACTTTAGGGGGTCTTAGTATAGGCACTAATTAATATATTTATCGCAAAATTATTTAAAAAAAGCAAACTTTTTTCTTTCATATAAAATAATTCAGCACGCAATGTAAAGTTTTGTTGTTGTTTGTTGACAATAAAAATCGTAATATCACAACTGTCACTAGTGATAAGTGTACACCGTATATTGCTGCTCAAAAAAAATCTAAAATTAATTACGCCATGGTAGTTAACGCTAAATTAATAATTGTCATAAAAGTTAGACTATAATACTTAAATCTACGTCTGGTTACAATATGCGGCTATATTTCATATATACACACTGTATACATCACTATGCATTTAAGGGTTAATATAGTATTAGAAATATCATAAAAATTACCAGACTTTTTACGCTCTGTAAAACACGAAAGGAATGTTTTAATATTTAAAAATTTGAACATCCTTTACTATGGGACCAAATATGAAAACTCAAGAAAAAAAAACGACATTTCCATTTAAATGTGCGTATCGAAGCGTTGATTTTTTTCTTGATTTTTCAAATTTGGTCCCATAGTAAAAGTAGTTCAAAATCATTAATAGATTCATGTTTTATTATTTTTTCTACTCCTGTACTTTTATTTGTCATTTACATGGTCGTGAACACACCTTTAAGCCCCTACCTTACAGATGTCAAGACAAGTCTATATTGTCTATTCCCTATTAACGCATCCGGGTATACACGCAGTGCGTTTTTAGCATTTTAAGACACCTCGTGTATACAAGACTTAATGAAATACATGGCTGCCAACCTAATTTTAAATGTCATTTCTGATGAATAGTAAACCATAAAGGAGCTTTCTTTTTTAATTTTTACATCTCCCGCCCGGCCTTGATGATTAATAAAATTGTGTTTGACTACAAGAATATTTCTCAAATTTACAATTTTATTTGTAATTAAGTGCGTGGTCATAGAAAAAGTATTGTATGAAACATTGTTTAACTGAGTCAAAAAATGCTCGTGGCGTCTTTAATAACAAATTTCGGCTTCGCCTCAAATTGTTACCCACGCCACTCACCTTTTTCGACCTCTCTTAAACAAGGGTTGCATAAAATACTATTGTATCGCCATTTTGATAACACTCTGTTTTTAGAGACCGTGAGTTTTAGGTGACTGAACTTAGGGTTAGATGACTCACCGTCGTCCGTACTCTGCAGTTTCAGCTTCCTTGGCGCGTTGGCCGCGTTGGGTACTATGGTGCTCTTCACTAAGTTTCGGAACCTGCCCACTGTTGGGTCGATGTCCTCTGGGTTGATTATGTCCACCTGCGAAAGTTTTAAGAAACATTATTTCCTAACGGTGAAGGAAAACATCGTGAGGAAACCTGCATACATCTGCGAAGAAATTCAAGGATGTATAGTCCCCAACAAGTACTGGGCCAGTGTTGGGAGTTGAGACCACGCGAAATAGGCACGTTTGATGTCGAGTTGCGGAAAAATGGCCAGAATACAATTATTTCCTAAATATTTCAAATATACCAAAGAAAGAATACAGAGTTTACACCAATTTCACTTCGACACCGGTCAAAATTCTCGCGAATGATGCAATTAGGTGGCTTAGTCACTGGTCTCACCGCGAGCTACTAAGCTATGAAATAAATAAAAGAGACACGGCGATACTCGCCCGGCGGTGATAGCTGATAGCTGGGCGAGTATCATCATCATCATCATCATCATCATCAGCCTATGTTAGTCCACTGCTGGACGCAGGCCTCTCCTATTAACTATGCGTATAGACGAATAACAACTATAACAAGAGATGTAAAGTCTCTAAAAAGTCACAACATTTACATGTACCTAATAATAATAATTATAGAGAAGTAATGATCTCTCTCCGAATAGCTATATAACAATAACATTATATAATGCACAATTGGAGATGTATAAGGTCTCCAAGCGTAAATTATCGTAATTGAATGTCATGACTTTAATAAACGAATAATTGAATCCTAAATTACTCCCACTGTTATAAGGCTAGGCAAATTTGATGGATACAAACATCTAGACAGGTCAAACTAAATAACAGCTCGCAAATACATACCTCCTCATTGAAAGAGACGTTTCGGCGCTGTTTTTTTAACACGCCGCCCGCCGGGGTCGATGCTGAACGTTTCGTACCCGTCGGAGGCTAAAAATATAATACAATAGTCACTAAATCATAAAAAATATTTTCAGCACTGTTGAAAATATTTTTATGGTGCTTTATTTACGCGCTTCGGAAGGCAATCTGTACAGAAAAACAGCGTACAATACACGTGTGAAAAGGAATTTCGTAACTCGTGTCGATTTGAAATACTCCCTTCGCTTGTGTTTTAATTTCTCGCCACTTGTTCTTATTTTTTTCGCACTTGTATTGAATGTACTATTGTACTATTATATTCTTTTACTATGTACTATTCCTCTCGCGTACTCAGTAGGATGTCCCTTATAATACGATTACATTATACGATACGATTTATATTTATAGAAATTATTAATATTATTATCACAGTATATTTTGCTGTATGGGAATTTCAGATGAAAGTCGACACAGATGTTTCAGAAATAAGCTTTTTTTTCAGGGAGTTTTGAGGTATGAATATAATATAGGTATTTAGGTGGAATACATAAACCAATTTTATCTACATACATATCATAATTTCCTTATTATGTAGGTATTCAGAAGCGGTAATGTAATGACCTATATTAAGAAACTGGTCCCTGTGCCTGTATCATAATGTTAACATTAAAGTACAATGCATCATAATGTTGACATTAAAGTATCGGTGTCAATACATTAATGTTATAAAGTCAACTTCTTTTTGTTATTTTTTTCAATAAATATTTACTGTAGGATATTTTTACACAAATTGAGTGATTCAATTGATTTGAATAGTTATATTTAGAGGTATTTTACTTCGTGGATATCAGTGTAAATAAAGATAAATTGGCATTCTAAATGTATGATATGGAGCTAGATACAGTTATGTATGTGACTGTAGATAATTAGGCATTAAACACTAGTGTGACCTTATTATGAAACTCGCCTACGGCTCGTTTCATAAAACCACACTCATATTTAATGCCTCTTATTATGCGCCAGCCACATAAATAACTATTAAAATTGCAAATAATTACATTCCACATGGAGTAACAAATCCATAAAGTTTCCGGGACCCTACGAGAAGAGAAGAGACTATAGGAGAGTAGTTGGACTTACTTTCATGACGTCACTCCCATCATCTGTGGAGATGCCCAACATGGAAATCCGCCTGTTGTGTGCCGTGTTGAATTCCGTTAAATTCTGCAAAAGACATTATAAATTGGTACAAAAATTACCCCTCACATTGGTTGCATATCAAATTAAAAAAAAAATTCGACAACACTACAATTGCATAATAATTTAGCATCACATAACATCATTAGCCCATACCGGTACGGGGTGCTTAGAAAAGTTGCCAATAGTGTTGGTAAAGACTTGAGTTCTTTAAGTCTTAATGCAGGAACTCGACTCATATTTACGGGACTCGCAGCTTAAAAAACTTCTGAGTCTTTTGAGTCGCGAGTCGAGTCTTTTTTCTAGTCTAAATCGAGTCCTGTAGTCACAACTCAAGTTTCAGAAAAGACTTAAGCCATAGCATATTGTAAAGTCATTGTAAATAAGACTCGAGTCCTTTAAGGACGACTCACTCATGAAGTTTATATACAAAATGAAAGATGAAAATGACACAATGCTGTCATGTTTCAGAAAAGGTTTGATGGCTCGAAGTCGAAAGAAGTAGTAGGTAGGTACTGTCATCTTTTATAAACTTCAAAAGTGAGTGATTAAATCTAAACTAAATTTGCTTATTCAGATAATACCAGGGCTTGTAAAACCGGTTTTAATAAATACCTGTATAAAAATGGACAGGCTATTACCGCTAATAAAAGAATACCTGTATTGTGATTAAAGGTATTGTTGTCATACCACTTTTGTCTGGTATGAATGGACATGGCAGTTCATCCTTAGCTTCAATATTTCTCGTATAACGCCATTACACCACCACCACAGATGGATCACCATTACAGATGGATAAAGCCATAACATTTTTGAAATCTACGTGGCAAAGACTTCAACGTTTCCAGGATAGTTCTAACAACCATACAGTATGGTTTTTATGTTATGCCGAAGTACCTATGGTTCATACTTCGGCTGCAGTCACAATGCCTTACGAAAATAATTCCACAAATAATGTCGATAACGTCATAGAAAGCATGTTATGTCTTGCCGAAGAACGAATAAACAATAATTTGGAGTATAAAATCCATGATTACAACTTACAACATTAACATAGGACAGATTTTAAGAGATTACATAAGATTTCCCCATGCTAAGCCAAAAACAGGAGTATTGGATTTTTGGAAATGTAATAAATTGACTCATCCTTAACTCCAGCAACGCAGGTGAGCTTCGAAAGAATGTTTTCTTCACTATTGTCATAAGGAACAATAAAATGTAAATGTTCAATTTAAGTGAGATACAAAAGTCACTCGAAATGTAATTTTAAGTAATGTAAATAACAGTTTCAATAAATTATCTATATACCTACTGACCTATGTTTTTATTGGTTTATTTTCGTTCGTTCGTTATAAAATATAAACCATTATTTTATGACTTTTGATGGGTTATAAAAATAATTTGTATTAGCTGTAAATCTACCAAATCCATGGTCCAATGTCCAGCGTCACGTTTTATAAAGTAACAATGTACAATTTTGCTGTTTGCCTCTCTTTCTAGTCAATACTGCGTGCGTTAGAGAGGCAAACAGCGAAATTGTAAAATGCAACTTTATAAAATGCGACCCAGGTCAAAGGCCGAAATCAATGCAACACTTTTAGTCTCCTTATTTCAGTTATGATGACGGTTAACCAAACTATTGGGGAATAAAACTACTCAAAGGTACGGGTAAGGATTTATTTACCTGAGTTAAAAAAATACATTATTTTAATGACAAATTGAAATGAAATTTTATACGTAGCACTTCTTCATCTTATAAATAAATAGCAATATTTTTTCTTTTAACTAGTAAGCATAATTGCACACCGTTTTCATGCATTTTTGCCAAAATTCCACAAGGCTAGGTTCAGGAGTATTTAACAGTAGTTTGCGGAGGTTTGATTCCTCTATAGTTTTGCAAACCGTGCATTTTCCAATGTTATCTGGAGACAATAAAAATACAGGTTATTGTTTCTCTTACCACTTTGTCTATATGATCAAATATGCAAGGGTTCTAAAATACATAGGTAAAGCAAAAAATCTACTTATGAAATACGAACTAACCTTTAATGGCTTGACAATGGCTTCCTAGGATAGCCGAAACATGTCGCGAGTAGTGACTAAATATACGTGAGTGTGATCCATTATTTAATAATAATACGAACCTTTAATCATCACCGTCGATAGATATTTTGCCCATGTGTAAATAATTTCATTCAATTTTTTTCAACCAATATCGCAATGAAAGTTCACGTACATTCATTTCACATAAACATAGCTTAAATCTCTTGTTGTCTAAAAAAAAATATATTAATTCAGCATGTTTTATGAATGTGCTCATGTCAGTGAATTTGTAATATATATTTTTTATTAGTATAATCAAAGTTTGTGAATAATTAGTCTAATTAGATAAAAATGACGAGAACCATGAGATGATGACCCATGCAATAAAGAGTTCAGATACAGACATACATACTTGTAGAGATACGCATAAAAAAGATACTGTAATTGTTGTTAGACAACTGGTTATAAGGTGGTGAACTAATGATCTAAATCGCAGCTACACTGTACCTTTCAGTTCATTTCTGGCTTTATATATAACTGAATAAAAGCGAAATTCGGTACTAGTTAAAAGCGCCATTGTCACAGGTAGGTGTTATTTTCAATCTCTGTTTTACTTATTCCGCTTAATAGTCTCAAAGAGTCTTACCTTAACACTATTCAAAGATTTCTATGTCGACTATTAAGGGCGGGTTGCACCAAACCGTCTGCTTACGTTAAAGTAATCGCTAAAAAAAATGTATGGAAAATTTGACAGTTCTCTATGGGGTGACAGCTGGTTAACGGTTCGTTAAGTAGGCGTGGTGCAACCTGCCCTTTTACATTTATAAATGACACGTCATGACAGAACGGTACTCTTTCGACGATGATGTCATCATTTAAAATTAGAAAACAAACATGCCTGTTTGGACTGCCGGTAATGGTTTTATTGATTAACTATCAAGTAGAGGTAATGCTGTCAATACGGTGTTTGACTGACAGGTCAAATCAGCTTCTTTTTTCGAGCTGTCAAAACGCTCTTTAGGAAATTTGTATGAAATACTGGCGTGTGACGTCATAGTAAAATATAGTACTCTCAACAGTTCTTTCCGATTTATAAAATATAAATTGTGTTTAAAAATAATTTCTATCTCCGTTTTTCCAGTCATTTTCAAATGTTTTATTTAGTGCGTAGTGTAAAATAATTTATTTTTCACACCACCTACTCTAAAAAGGCACTTTTCTGTTCAAGGACCAGACAGTTTTATGTTTTTGGGCGTTAGTTGGTGGCATCATGGGCTTGGTATAATGCTGATTTTGTTATTATATGTGTTAATTAGCTTCCATGTAGTTGGTGTGAAAAGTTGTATGTGTAACTCGGGATCAAAATTATTTTCGTCTTGGGCGTTAACGCTTGAATCCTTCATTACGCTCAGGATTCCACTTTAGAATCCCTCCCTACGGTCGGGATTCAATTGTGGAATCCGTCGCTCCATTCAGGATTCAATATACGCCCACGACGGAAATATACCATTTTGATCCCGTGTGACACAATCTACTATTACATACAGGTTTTCATTATACCGCTAATCAGAGTTTTATTGATATATAAATACCGAAATGCAATGATTACCGGTTAGACTTATTGAAAACCGGTACCTAACGATCCCTGGTTAATACTAACGGATAAAGCAGAAAATGGAAATTACACTCTGTAATCTAGATTTGGCCTTTGGGTAGTTTGGGTAGACTTAAGTAATAGAATTAAACACAAAATAATAATTTTTATTTTCTTATTATTGGTCAGAGTAATAAACAGTGCCCAGTAGACCACCTTTGAGCTTTGGCCCGGGTTTTGAACCTTATTTCATAACTTATAATTAACACACATGAACAATACACAATACACATTGTACTAGAAAAAAGATAGCCAAGAGGAGAGGCACATTGATGCCCTAATTGTTGTATTACCTAATCGGTTTCTCCTTTTGGTTATGAGATTGGCGGACTTAGAGAACACTTGTTCGCTAGGCACACTTGATCCTGGAATAGCCAGGTAATCAAAAGCCATTTTTTTCAATTGAGGCATTTCATATTCGTGGCTTTTCCACCAAGCCAGCACATCTGTGTTTTCTGGTTCGAGCGGTAGTGACAAATATTTGTCGAACTCGTCTTGGTTTATATCCTTTTTTCTGTAAATGGACGACAAAAAGCCAGATCCAGACAAATTCGTCTCTATATTTCCTTGTTCATCATTATTTTGTAGCTTATAGTTGTCCTGAAAAATTCGCTTCGTTTCCGTTGTGGTTTCCAAATTCTCATAGTCCTTGAAATAAAAGTCTTTTAATCTTGGATCTAAAACAACAGCAATTTTCGCAACTTTGGAACGCAGTAACAATATATATGAGTGCAACTTATCATTCATTGCGGTTGCACAATCATTGACTAACTCATTGTTCAAATTGTTTAAGATATGCTTTTGAATTTCGTCTACAATGGGAACGACACAGAATATGCTAGGGTATTTCGTCATAGACATCAATAATGTGGCATCGTAGAACGGTTTAAGGAATTTAAGTAGAACGTCTACTTGTTCCCAATGTTCTATTTTGTATTTATGAAATTCGGCTACGTTGTCACATAACTGATCCAAGACGGATCTAACATCAAGGGCCCGCAACAGCATTAAATAGGTCGAATTCCACCTGGTTGATATTTCCCGCAAAAGTGACAACCTTTTCACGTCGTTCAAATCACAATATTCAAAGTACATTTGTTTTTTCTTGGGTGAAAAGTTTATAATATTTACCAGTTTCGAAATATTCTGGACAGTACAATCAAGTTTTTCTAGACCACTTTTAACAACGAGATTTAAAACGTGTGCTAAGCAACGTGTATGCACCACATCTTCATAATCATCATGGAATAACGTCAACATCTGCATCATTTTTACGTTACTTGATTCGTTGTCTGTAGATATCGAGATAATTTTTCCTTTTAAAGAATAATTATCAAAAATTTCTATTATTTTTGATAACAAATGGTCACTTGTGTGAGGATATGGCACTAAATCGAAGTCCAAAATAATGGCGACCAGGCTATTATTCAGCATAAAATGAGCAGTCACTGCAATGTACGGTTTGTTGGTTACCGACGTCCAATAATCCAAGGTTATGGAAATTTTATTTTTCACTTCACGCAAGCGATTTATCAACTGGTACTGTGTATTTTCAAAAAGTGTTTTAATGCTTAAGGTCAAATGATGACGATTAGGTAGTGAATATCCAGGGTTAAGCTCGCTAATAAGTAGTTTAAAGTGTTCTTCCTCAACAATCCTGAAGGAATGGCTCCCGTGCACAATGAAATTGATTAGCAATCGTTCCAGGTGTTTATTTTTCTCATTGCGGCGTTTTCTCTCTTTAACAACAAAATTTGGCTGATGCACATCAGAATGTTTCTTAAGTACTGTGTGCGATGTTTTCAATGAAAACTTTTTATCGCATTGTTTACATTGCATACAATTGTCCACCCGTTGAAAAAAATTTGACTTTATTGAAAGGCCTCTCTTACGTTTCAAGGGATTAACTACAAGAGAAACCCCCGGGATGTCCGCACTATTGTTACTTACAGAACTCATTCTTTCTATTATGTACCTGCATCCAGTCACAAATATGAATTTTATTTCAAAATGAAATTACACTTGACGTAAGTAGCAAGTTTGACAACCGTATTAATTTATTTTTATACGTATTCTATATAAAGAGTCGTGTTAGGACAATGCAACCTCCATAACTAATATAAGTGGGTAGCGTAATCTCAAGTGTTCTTATAAGTCCAGTTGATTTGAGTTCTAGTTCCAATTCCAAAAGCCTAAAGCGTAACAAAACACTCGAGTCGATTAAAGAAGACTCAAGTCTCTATAGAAAACTCGAGTCCTTCTAAGTTAAAAAGAACTAAAGCTTTGATTCAATGACTAGAGTCTGCAAAAATGAGTCGAGTCTTAGAAATGGAGACTCAAAGGACTTGAGTCTTTACCAACACTAGTTGCCAATCGCTAACGCTTAATCGTCAATCGTAAACGAAAGGCAGCTAACTGTCTTTGTCCCACTAATATGAAAGAGTGACAGAAAGGGAAAACTATGGTACGCGACTAAGCGTTACCGATTGGCAACTTGGTTAAGCATCCTGTTCAGACAAGGTTTCTTCTTAGCATATGCGTATGGACTATGGACGCATTATTTATTTAACAAAGGAGATAATACAGAAACATACATATAGGATAAATATTACAAAAAGTAGGTTACATTAAAGAGTAGGTAAAACAGGAGGTAAATGCCCCTAATCGCCACGCTGGGCAAGCGGGTTAGCGATCGCAGTAGTGTGTCCACTGTGATGATGCTGCTGCCTATCATCACTCTTCGTTAAATAAATGGTCAGTGACACTTCAACCCCTTAATCGACTCTTACGACACCTTCTGGAAGAGTTGGGGTGCTCATAAATGTATTCTTACTGCCGTCACCACACGGCATAATGATATAGCATTTTTATACTCTGTCTGTCTACTGATTTGAAAAATCGCGGGATAGCACACTGCATTCGAATTATTCCTTTGTGTTTAATTTATAACTTATCTGTGTGGTGTACAAAAATATATTATTATATTGTTTATATTGTTTGTATGCATTGAAAGTGTCATACTTAAATTTAGAATATTTAAAATATTTTATGATATATCAATGAAATAATACTGAAATTTAATCTTTTGCTTTAAATAAATGTGCCCTAAGTGCAGACAGTAAAAAGCCGTTCTTTTTCTTGAGTTCCCATATTTGATCCCATAGTAAAAGTAGTTATAAATCATAAATAGATTCATGTTTTATTATCATTTATCACCATTTTTACTTACATCTAGCTCGGTCTGTGTCTCCGGTAAGCCCAGCAGTGCACCTTCTGTTTCTGTGTTAGGTAGCTCCTCCATAATACCTCGAGCATTGCCCATAGGTCGCTCTCTGAAATAAAATGAATATCTAGAGACATCTTCCACAAATCTACCTGACGGGTACCACGGTAACGTTGAAAATATCGGAAAAAATCTAATGTTGTTTTTCGGGAATATATGAAAATGTTGTTTTTTTTCCGCTTTTTTCGGGTTTTTACAGAATAATCAATGTCACTCCTTGCCATCTATTTCAATTGACTTTTCTTCGATGACATCGCGTTATCCTGGTAAAAGTGAAGATTAGATCTAATTCGCATTGATTTAGAGTTTAGAAATTATAGTGGAAACTTTAATTGATTTTTTCGAAAAAATCCGGAAAAAAACGAATCTTTAATCTTGGAAAGAATCGGGATTAAATCCGGAAATTTTCAACGCTAGTGTAGACTAGCGTTGAAAATCATCGCGATCTTTGTGATGTTCTTTCCGTAGGGAAAGAACATGTCTAGTCAATTCAAATTACAGAAGAAAAAACCACCTTACTTTAAACAGAATGTGTGAATTTGCCGTGATTTTTTTAAGCACTGGACATGTTTTTTCCGTGTACCCTTCACTTCGACCCACGGTAAGCTCAATTAAGGCTTGTCATGTGAGTAAGGGTGGGAAAGTTTTTGACACAACTGTTGTGTCGCCAGCATAGGATTACAATCTTGGGCAAATCTAGGACTGTAACAACAGTTAGGTACCAATTCTTTCGCGTGTTCATTATTTAATCAAAGTATACATATGAAAGGTGCTTCACAAAAGCTGGCACGAATGGAATGAATGAAATGAATGACATCTATTATTGTGTGAGGGAACCGGCATACATCTGCGAAGAAATTCAATGGTGTATGTGAAGTCCCCAACAAGTACTGGGCCAACGTAGACACCGCGTAAAATAGGCACGTTTGATGTCGAGTTGCGAAAAAAAATATATAAAATAATTAATCAAAGTTGAGTTTCCGTATGTCTAGCCTAAGCTCTGTAGGTAGATATCATCATCATCATTTCAGCCATAAGACGTCCACTGCTGAACATAGACCTCCCCTCTGGACCTCCACATGTACCGGTTAGATGCGACCTGCATCCAGCGTGTCCCGGCGACCTTCATAAGGTTGTCTGTCTATCTTGTGGATGGACGTCCTACGCTGCGTTCGCCTAGCCGTGGTCTCCACTCGAGCATTTTTCGACCCCATCGACCATCTGCTCTGCGTGCAATGTGGCCTGCCCATTGCCACTTCAGCTTGCTAATCCGGAGGGGTATGTCAGTAATTTTAGTTCGCCTACGGATCTCCTCATGTCTGATTCGATAACGCAGAGAAACTCCGAGAATAGCCCTCTCCATAGCTCGTTGAGCGACTCTTAGTTTAGAGATGAGGCCGATGGTGAACCACGTTTCGGCGCTGTAAGTCATCACTGGTAGGTAGATATGTGGAAGCTTAAATCTACTTGATTAATATACAAATACAAAACATACAAAAGAATTGGTAACTGATGTATTGTGTAATTTATGTATTTGCCCTCTTTTAGGCCACACATGCGTGTTACTAGAATAGGAATTCAATTAGTTAATTTTAATGGACATAGTATGTAACATATATTGGAACAGGGTGCTTAGACAAGTTGCCAATCGCTAGCGCTCAATCGTCAATCGTAAACGAAAGGCAGCTAACTGTCTTTGTCGCACTAATACGAAAGAGTGACAGAGTGGGAAAACTACGATACGCTACCAAGCGTTAGCGATTGGCAACTTGGCTAAGCATCCTGTACAGAGACGAACGCGTTAATCGCAGCGTTACGGTTAGTGATGTGCCGTCGGGTAATTTCACACTTTACGTAATTCTCATTGGAGAACTTTACCGTAAATTACCGAGAATTACGGTAACTTTCTCCCATAGTATTTTTTTTCTATGCAATTTGCATATGAATATTTTGTCTGCATCGTATTTTATATTACTTTATGTGGTACATTTAAGTATCATAATGCTATTTTACTAATGACAGGGTTTTATAGGTGATTTTGACGTTCAAACAGGTAAAATAGGTACTCGTATAAACCCCTTACTTGACCCGTAAGCGGTAAGCGGCTTTACCAAAGGTTTTCTTATCGGTAGCTGAGTATTCAATTACCTAGGATTTAAAATAGGCAATTGTGATTATGAGCCTGTGATACCCTTTTCTAAGAATTATCTGGGAAAAGGATGTAAATTTTATTCAATTATAATGCTGAATTCAGTCAGTTCATATTGAAGCGACGTGCTGTCAACACAACTGTTAGTGATATTTCAACAATGAGGCCAAGAGCAAAGTGCTAGAGTATTTTAGGCAAAGTACTGAAAATGATCCTGTTTCTGTTCAGGATCAGAAGCCGAAGAAATGCCGCAAATTAAGAGTTAAAATTCCCATACAAATTTATGAAAATAAAAAAAAATCGTTTCTATTCCTATCCAATAATCCTATCCTAGTACCAATAATTTTAAAGAGACAACTTACTGCAAAAAAAATTAAAGAATACTGTTTTCCTACATTTACTATGGGAAAAAAGTGAAATTTAATTTTGATTGATATTACTGTTTATTCATGTTGCTAATAATGTTTTCATACAGTTTTGACTTGATGACTTCCAGCCTCCCGAACAAGCTGGATTCCGAAAAGGCTATAGTACCATAGACCACATACATACGCTGCGGCAAATTATACAGAAGACCGAGGAGTATAACTTGCCATTATGCTTAGCGTTTGTGGACTATGAGAAAGCTTTCGATTCGGTAGAAATATGGGCAGTGCTTGAGTCTCTTCAGCGATGCCACATTGACTATTGGTACATCGAAGTGTTGAAGTGTTTGAATAGCAACGCCACAATGTTGGTCCGAGTACAGGAGCAGACTACGAAGACAATTCCGTTGCAAAGAGGCGTAAGGCAGGGCGATGTTATATCTCCGAAACTGTTTACTGCCGCAATGTAAGATGCCTTTAAACTCCTGGAATGGCAAGGACTTGGCATCAATGTGAACGGCGAAAACATCACTCACATTCGAAGTTGTTGACTATTACATCTACCTAGGACAAGTAGTCCAATTAGGTAGGCCCAACTTCCAGAAAGAGGTCAACCGCCGAATCCAACTCGGTTGGGCAGCGTTCAGGAAACTACGCGATGTCTTTTCGTCCGACATACCTCAGTGCCTTAAGACGAAAGTCTACAATCAATGTGTGTTACCAGTTATGACTTACGGCGCCGAAACGTGGTCCTTCACCATCGGCCTCATCTCTAAACTCAGTCGCTATGGAGAGGGCTATGCTCGGAGTTTCTCTGCATGATCGAATCAGAAATTAGGAGATCTGTAGGCGAACTAAAGTTACTGACTGACATAGCCCTCCGAATTAGCAAGCTGAAGTGGCAATGGGTAGGCCACATTGCACGCAGAGCGAAAAGTGCTCGAGTGGAGACCACGGCTAGGCAAACGCAGCGTAGGACGTCCACCCACAAGATGGACAGACGACTTTACCGTATGCAGGTCGCATCTAACCGGTACATGTGGAGGTCCAGAGGGGAGGCTTATGTTCAGCAGTGGACGTCTTATGGCCAAGATGATGATGATGATACAGTTTTATTGTCATTTAGCATGGGAGGAAAAAATTGCGTGACAGACATTATAATTAAAGTTTCCCTTATTTTCCATAGTAAATGTATAAAAACCGTTTAATTATAACGTTTTTTTATTGTCCTTGTTATTTTTTTATGTAACTAATTATTTAAGAAACTTGCAAGATATAATTTCACGGTAAGTATTCTGTTTCTTAATGATTTCGTGGAATTTAATTATGTTATTCATACGAAAAACGCTGTTTCTAATTTTATTTTATGTATACATATACCGCAAGCATTATTATGAACCATTATTGCCCATTTTATCAAAATGTTTAATTTATATAACAAAAAATACCATTTTGCGTTGTAAAAATTCTCTGGAGAAAATTCGCGGAGAACGTTCTCCGTAATTTACGCCGGTAATTTACCGTAATTTTGGTAATAAACTAGTTCCACTAGTCACATGGTTATGTAATTTTCAGGTCAGATTATTATTACTAAATTAAGTACTATTCTGGAAAAAAAATATGAAAAAAGTAATAACTTAAAACACTTTCTCCATAATTACCCGCCCGGAGAACTTTACCGAGAAAGTTACCCGATAGTTCTCTTTGTTCTCGTAATTTACGGTAACGGCACATCACTAGTTACGGTGCGTTAGACGCATGCCATCAGCACAATGGGTTTTCCATGTCTGTATTAAGGTTGAACATTCAGTAAAATATCGAACTCATGGGGCAAACGCAGTGAGAACACACATAAACGCAGTGACACATAAAATCGCTTGCTTAAGCAAGTCTAATGAAACCAAACTTGTTATATTTACTTTGTATTGTTCTATGTTATGTTAATTTATTATGTTATGTTACGGAGGGACGCTCGACCGGACTCGAGCGGGCTGTCGAGCATCCAATGTGCTCATTCACCCCATTTCCCTTAGCTGGAGCTGCATGTTAGTGTTCTAGTAGCGTTCCCCCAATACTTCCCTCTGGCCTTCCAATTTTCTTGCAAAACCGCAGGACGTCTCTAAGGTAGATCTACCTAAGTTCCTTCTCCTCCAGCCTATCCCTGCCAAACACGTTATATCTCGCTGCTGCGTACATGACGCATTCAGCAAGGACATGTTGTTGTTTTGTACTGTGTGACTTATTTACATACCCATCTTTTGATTCCATGGGAAGATAATTTGATGTTCAGGAAATCATAATTGCTCATTAAATAATACACTAATAATATTTGTTTATTATGATGCCAATAAAACACCTGACAGAGAATGACAATGACAGAACTAGAAGAATGTCACAGGTATTCAAAAAGTCTAGTAATATTGTGATAAGGTTTCACTTGCGAAAGTAGCAAGTCTATGTTTATCTATCACATCTGTTGCGAGTATCACCGCGTCTCTTTTATTTACACGGGAGTGCGTATCTTTTGTTCCTGTTTATAGTCGATAGTTCATAGCATAGCAGCTCGCGGTGAGACCAGTGCCATATACACGAACAAAAGATACGCACTCCCGTGTAAATAAAAGATACACGGCAATACTCGCCTGGCGGTGATAGCTGATTGCTGGCCGAGTTTAGCCATCTCTTTTATTTACACGGGAGTATCTTTTGTTCGTGTTTATAGCCGATAGTTCATAGTTTAGTAGCTCGCGGTGAGACCAGTGCCAAGCTATGAGCAATGGGCTAAAAAAGGTGCTCCCGTTTAATAAAAGATATACGGCTATATTCATAGTTGACTGCTGAACGAATCTTGTATCTGTTTTTTTTACCCAGGAACGCTATCTTTTGTTTCTCTAGCGCATAGCTTACTCGCTTGCAGTGGAACAAGCGCCATAAGCTTCAGTTTTTAATCTCATGTTA
Source organism: Thaumatotibia leucotreta (assembly GCA_025490895.1). Taxonomy (NCBI): domain Eukaryota; kingdom Metazoa; phylum Arthropoda; class Insecta; order Lepidoptera; family Tortricidae; genus Thaumatotibia; species Thaumatotibia leucotreta. Next base: position 43,950 of record JALPQI010004492.1, read on the forward strand.
TTTTATGAACAAGATTTTTAAGCTGCAAAATGTGGGTACATGTAAAGATGATTTCGTGATTCCCAATATTTTGACATACTTGTAAATGCCATAGCTCTTCAAATAAATAATTATTTTTTTAACCCGGCGAGAGTGTGGTGAAAAATAGTTAAACAAAAATAAACTCTAAATATATTGACATAAGTCAAACGCAGGGTATGAGATACCCTGCCACACACTGCTCCAAATCTCTGCGGCGTACGTTATGGTGGGTTCAATTACGTGCTTATAGATTATAGAGACATTCGTCGAGTGGACACCCCATGTAGGACGAATGTAATTGCATAGTTTGCCAAATAATTTCTGCGCTTTTTTAATGACGTACTCACAGTGACAGATAAATTTAAATTTCTGATCGATTATAACTCCGAGAAATTTGAATTTGTCAGTGAATTTCAAAGGTGTATTATTCATAAGAAAAGTGCATGATTTGGCTTTTGGAGTACAGGTTATCATTTGGGTTTTTTTCTGGTCCAAAGGCCATAGTCGGATTTTCATAGTAAGTCAGCCTTTAAATCAACCAGACTCTAGTATTTTTTTGTGAGTACCTCTTATGGTGAAGAATATTTCTGCTGAGTATCAACGTCCTATCGGTGACAGTTTTTGACTTATGATTTTTTTTAGTTTTTTCTTTAATGTGTTGTATCTCAGGATGTATAAAAGCGAATTGCTTCAAATTTTGAAATAATGTTCTTTATTTAGATATGCATCGAATTTAAAAAAATGAATATCGATTGTCGTATAAAAAAAAGAAAAAAAAAGACCAAAAAATTTTTCATATTTTTTTTTGTGTACCTATGAAGTAGTGACACCTCTATTTTCTTTTTCTAATTATAGACCATACATTGGCCTACTAGTTGCCTAAGTATCAAAATTTTCCAAGCGGTACTTCTTACCAAAAATCGGCAATATGTGTGGTCAAGTTCTGCATTCAATCGGTGTTTTTCAATGTAGTATACAAACTCTTCATTTATATTTGAGTTTTCTTATCAGGTTATCTTATTTAAGAGTAAATGCTAATGACAACTTAATGTCATCATGATGCAAGCTGTTTATTTCATTATTAATCGGCCGTTTATTATTTTAACTAGCGTAATTCGATATAATTTATGAGATATTCATTAAAAATAATATATTGCAGTTAAATATTATCGAGATACGCTAGTTGAAATGGTAAACGGCCGATTAATAATGAAATAAACAGCTTGCATCATGATGACATTAAGTTGTCATTAGCATTTACTCTTAAATAAGATAACCTGATAAGAAAACTCAAATATAAATGAAGAGTTTGTATACTACATTGAAAAACACCGATTGAATGCAGAACTTGACCACACATATTGCCGATTTTTGGTAAGAAGTACCGCTTGGAAAATTTTGATACTTAGGCAACTAGTAGGCCAATGTATGGTCTATAATTAGAAAAAGAAAATAGAGGTGTCACTACTTCATAGGTACACAAAAAAAAATATGAAAAATTTTTTGGTCTTTTTTTTTCTTTTTTTTATACGACAATCGATATTCATTTTTTTAAATTCGATGCATATCTAAATAAAGAACATTATTTCAAAATTTGAAGCAATTCGCTTTTATACATCCTGAGATACAACACATTAAAGAAAAAACTAAAAAAAATCATAAGTCAAAAACTGTCACCGATAGGACGTTGATACTCAGCAGAAATATTCTTCACCATAAGAGGTACTCACAAAAAAATACTAGAGTCTGGTTGATTTAAAGGCTGACTTACTATGAAAATCCGACTATGGCCTTTGAGATAATTATCTGAGCCCCAATGAGATACGAGTTCTAAAATGTGATTTACGTTTGTTTGTAATTGAGTGGCATGTTGAGCTGTGCAGATCAGGAGAATGTCGTCTGCATAGGCTTGGATATAGTTGCCTTCTGGGAGGTTACTATCGAGGAGGCTGTCCATAATAAGATTCCATATTATTTGTCCAAGTACTGATCCCTGTACGCAGCCTCGGTTTTGTGTCTTGGTGGAGGTTGCATCAGCATAATTAAGATGTATAGTGCGGTCTGAGCAATAACTTTGAATAACTTTATATAAGTTTGCTGGGCATTTGATGTGTCGAAGTCGCGTGAAAAGTGCAGGCCACCACGCATTGTCAAAAGCGCCTTGGATGTCAAGTGAAACGGCGACTACTAGCTTTTTTTCAGATTTGGCTTGTTTCATGATGTTAATTGCGTGAACTATTGCATCTGTCGTTGTTCTTTGCTCTTTGAAACCATATTGCTTGGGATTTGCTGTGTTGGTAATGTGCATATGATGCGTTAGTCTTTTGGCTATCAATTTTTCATACATTTTTCCAAAAACGTTAAGTAAGCCTATTGGTCTGTAAGAGGCGACGTCAGCGTAATCAGTTTTGTTGGGTTTAGGGATGGTTTTTATGAACGCCGTTTTCCAGTGCTTCGGGAAGTAGCATAGCCGTAGACAACAATTTAGAAGTCTAGTGAATAGCTCGGGGTATGTGTCGATAAAATGATAACATATGTCAGGTGTCAGATGGTCCACTCCAGGAGCTTTTTTTGAGATCATTGATTTGCTCATTTCGATAACTTCTTCTTGTGTGAAATAACTATCATCATTGTCATTAGTTGGAAATTTTATCATAGTTCTGAGGATCTGTTGTTGGGTATTATCATTCAGGTTATTGTCGTCGGGGAAGAATTTGTTCATGAGAGCATTAGCTGATTCTTGACTTGAGTTAGTATATTGGGTTGGTGATATTTTCAAAGTTGTTGTGGGCTGCGGTTGGGGAGCGTCTTTCAGAAGTTTATTGGTGAGAGTCCAGACGTGTTCATGGGTTTGGTTTGAACAGAAATTTCTAAAATGATCTGAGGATGCTTTGTGAATAGCGGTGACATATTCGGTTCTTGCTTCTTGTTGATTTGAGATTTGGAGCAGTGCTACTAAATATAAAAAAGTTACCAACGCCCTACTCAGCCTTCAAAGAGGATTTGCAATTAAAATTATCCGGGGCTTCCGCACGCTCCCTACCATTGCATCCATAGCTTTAGCAGGCCTCACTCCACTTAACCTAAAAGTCATAAAAGTCGCAGAAATAGAAAAAACTAAACGTACTGGATTTTGCATACATCTCCCGGCAGATAACACTATAGATACAAAAATATCCCCGGCAAAACTACTTCATCCTTCCCAAAGAATATCTATACAAATCAACAAAGTCAATAACGCAGCAGACCTTGATGCGTATAATACAATAGATATGCATCACATCTACACCGATGGCAGCAAACACGACGGCGGAGTTGGCTCAGCGTTCGTCATTTACCATCCGAATGGCATACGAACTATAAAGCGTAAAAAGCTGCATAAACACTGCACCGTGTTCCAGTCAGAATGTGTTGCCATTGATGCAGCCTGCGATACGTGCGTTTTTCACAAATTCCCAAACACAACCATCTACTCCGACTCCATGGCAGCTCTTCAAGAAATTGCCAACAGAAGCAGCACTAACCGCACCATCAACAACATCCACAAGAAAATTATTCAGATACAACAGACGGGCTCCATATCTTTCTGCTGGATCAAATCTCACGTAGGAATTGAAGGAAACGAGGAAGCCGACAAAGAAGCAAAAATCGCTGCCACACTTCACAAAGCTCCAGACTTTGACTTGATCCCCGTGTCTTACATAAAAAATCTATGCCGCAAAGAGACCGAAGAAGCACATAGCAACCTTTATCTTACCTCAACCACTGGACTTCATTTGAAAAACTGGCTGCCTACCCTTAACAACATCCACGACTTCAAAAACAAGACCACCATAACTTTCCACCTAACCCAAATTCTCACCGGTCACGGATATCACAAAACATACCTCCATCGCTTTAAAATCACTCCTGACCCATTTTGCCCGTGCAACGCAACCACCCCACAATCCATTGATCACCTCCTCAGACATTGTCCTAAATTCACCAACCCTCGTCTCGATCATGAATTCATCTGCCATAACTTCAAAATTGACCCATACAACCTTCAAGATGTCATTACAAAAGAATCTGCAGTAACATCATTTTGCAAATTCACCACATTCATTATTAACAGTCTTAAAAAGTTCAACGATACATAGACACAAACGTATTCATTAACCATCTACATTAACTATCACGTATCATTATTATCATTAATCATGTATTTTATTTTGAAGTTTAAATTTTACCTTTAGCTACATAGTTTTTACTGGACTTCTGAAGCCAGCCGCCCGTACCATTCGCGAGGACTGGTTTCGAAAAAAAATAGCGCAATTAAAAAAAAAAAAAAAAAAAAAAAACCCTGCCACACTCCCGCCGGGTTAATGACAGTAGATTTTATATTTACCTTATTATGTAGTTTCTAGTGGAAGCCCCGAAATGGAAATTGGAGTCTATTGGCAGTTGTGTGGGTTTATGTGCCTCCAGACGCATCTTTCCGATATATGTGCCGTGAGCTGGAAGTGAGGTAACACATTTAGTAAAACTACTCTACACAATAAGTATTGGGCTATTATTGTTTTAATTTCCGCAGGTAACATTCAACCACCACCAAATTGAACTATGACTTTAATATTGTGATAAGGTTTATGGAAGTATCTTTATTTACAGTGCAATATTGTGTAGCTACCAAAGCAGATAGAGATCAAATATCAAACAATTGACACTCAAATTGACCCTAACTGAATTTGTTAGGTACACAGTATTGCACTATACCTGACGATATCATACTTAAGTACCCTAGTTAGTTACTGTACCCCATAAAATTAAAAAAATATCCTTACAATTGTACAACCATTTTGTAGGACAGCAGTTTTATCATCTTTAGCAGTGAAAATAGATAATTTAAACATAAACTACATTACTTCGTTAATTAACAACAATAGTAGCATGGTGACTATGTCTACAACACAAGCCTTAATTGAGATTACTTCGGGATTAGGTACATTTGGGTATGGTTGGTTTACTTACTACTTCCCAAATCAACTAAAAAAGCTCTGTTCAAGTGTTTGTGATACACGAACGCTGCATGTACTCTCGAACAACTGGCGTGGTCTATACAGAAGTCATTCATTTGTGGGTTCCGGCCAAACAAGTAACATTTCTTCTCATCTAACATCAGTTTCTGTATCAGTTTGTCACCTTTCAACACATCCAAATGCAGGCCAGTGGGTGGCTTGCCAGCCCTGTAATGATAAAGATAAGTTTCAATCAAATTTTAAATTGATCAACAACACAATTCACTATTATTGCAATATCTAGGAGAAGTTTTCATTATCTGTCGCCCATAAGCAATTTTATCCTGAAAGTCTTCGGTATATAAAGCTTAAAACCAGTAAACAATTATATTCTGCCTTTAAATGAATACAATAATTATTTAATAACAACCAATGATGCATGTTAATTCACGCGAGTGCACTGGTGGGTTAGATTGCCGTGCAAACTGGATATTTACCAGCTGGGCACTTCGTAGTGATTCGCCATGATTTTATATCACTGTTATCTTAAAATTAAGCAGCAAATAACACATAATATTCCATAATAATACAGTTAAATCGCTAAAATATACTAATCGCCGATTGCCGATGCAAGGAACCGCCAATTTGACAGATTGTATGTGGTGTTGCCGGAGCAAATTAAATCCTATCCTATTCGTAATACTAATTTTATTTTGAATTTGAATGAAGCCAATTTTCACTATTTAAGCACATTCTCATTTTTATTCGTTTATGTTTATTATTCGTTGGTATAAATAAATTTTTTAGATTCTTATTCCAGTTGCCACGGCAAGTCTTGAAACTTTTCAAAGACAACGTTTTAAAATATATTTTTTTTAATTAATTTAATGGTTTTTAGCGTAATTTATTATCCAATAAAGTAATTTAAAATATTAAAAAAATATATTTTTTTTTATGTGACAAATTGACAGACAATGTTATGTCAACCATGTCAATGTCAAATCTGTCCGCCATGCATGCTATTGTTTTGTTATTTGCTGTATAATTTAAAATACCACAAAACGATCTCAAATTAGTAATTAATAATGGTATCCAGTGAAGAAGAAGTCGAGGCGAAGCCAGCCGACACAGTAGAATGGGACGTGGACATGGAAAACCAATTATTTTACGCGATGGCTAACCACAAACCGGTCGGCATCAACAAACATTTTCAGATGGCTTGTATTTGGGAGAAACTAACCAATTCCATAACAAAAGAGATCTCCACGCAAGATATTTGGAAGCACTTGGAATCTCTTTACGACATATCAATGCTGGATGACACAGAAACCGATTCCTTTCCTAACCATGAGGTTGCGTTTAGTTTGCCGGAAAATGAGTTTGGTGCTCTTATGAAGCTAAAATGTAAGGATGGTGTGTTATCTGACGACGCAGAAGGTAAAAATCTGCTTATGAAGCTTATATTTAACCTGCAACGCTTTAGTATTTTATTAATCACTTGACCTATTTAATTTAACTTGATATAGTGCCTCACCTAGAAGCCCGAAGCCCCTCTCCAGTGTCCACTCCTAGAAGCAGTTCCCGGGGCACTGCCTCTAAAGACAGTACTCCAAAAGGTAGCTTTTCTTATGATTTTAGTCATGTCATTGAAGAATCATCATTGTTATTCATTTGTTATGTTATTTTGTAGCAGGTAAATTTGAAGGGGTCATTGTAGTATAAGTAAATCGTCTATCAGAATTTTGCACTCTCCTTGATTGATTTCTTATTCTGAACACATTCACTGTCACAAAAAAAACTGGCATGTTAGTTTAGAATCAAATGTATCTAAACATGTCGAGCAATTATCGACTTAAATTACGTGAGTAATCCATTCGATAAATATTCAAATATGGTTTTGAGTATGATGGGAAATATATTGCGATTTTCCGATTAAGGGTTACTGTATGTTGTACTTATGTTTATTTTATGTTCAATATTTCTAGAATATTGTTGCTATCCTAATTATTTTGTTACTTAGAATGTGAATCAATAAATCATGTAAAGTCATACCAAGCAGAAATGATTTATAGTTTCGTAAAATGAAATCTGGCTGAGGGTAAATGTTGCATGGAATGAAATAGCATGGTTGAATGGAGTATGAATGTTAAAGTCACCATCGGATTCATCAGAGCAGATATGGTACTCACAAGTATCTGAAAAGGGCTCTATTGTCATGACATTAGTGTGCATGTTCAGTTATTTTTCGGTACCATGGCTGCTCCAATATATTTGATAGAGACCTTAGGGATCATCCATTAATTACGTCACACTGATCTCATGATTTTTTGACCCCTCCGCCCTTGTCACACATTGTCACAATTAACTATACCCTCCCCCCTTAGTGTGACGTCACATTTAGATTTTTAGTTTAGGAAGGCAAAACAATTTTTTCGTTTAGGATTACTTAAAATGTTTTAGTGAACGAAGAGAAAATCAACAATAATAAAAAAATACAAAAAACTTATTCTTCCTCTGTCCAAGGATTTTGGATGAGAGCAATGTGAGGTCACAAAAATAAAACTCCTCCCTCCCCCCTGTCATGTCACATTTTGTGGACCCCCTCCCTCCCCCTTGAGGTGTGATGTGATTAATGGATGATCCCTTACAGTATAATGCATGAAAATCAGGGACAGGAAATACAGATGCTTTTTTACCTATTCTGACAGTTGCTCCTTTGAGGGCAAGTAATAGGCATATTATTTACCACTCTATATCGAAATAGGTATAAAAGTATTGGAATTTCCTATCCCTGATGATAATAAAATACTTAAGGATGTCAATGTTTGGTGTACATGGTGTTGGTGTTATTTAGGTACAGTCACGTTTAATAATATGTATATGTCGTAGGATGATTTGATACTTCGAATCTTCGCGAAAATCCTAGGGGTTTTGCAAACTAACCTAACCTAACCTATTATCCGCGTTTTCGCAAAACCCCTAGGATTTTCGCGAAGATTCGAAGTATCAAATCATCCTACGATAATTATTATACATTTCGGAATGTATGTCAAAGGTATGAGGATCAAAATCGTTTACATATTATTAGAGCCAACCATACAGATAACTCTATATCTATCTAATTATTTTCTACATTTTAGGGTATCAGAATTGTTTTGATTTTTGAAACAATAAATAGCCATGCGAAATTAAAACAATATTTATTGTATTTACACTATTCACATATATTTATTTTTCATTGTCTCCATTCATATTTTTCGATAAATAAATTAAAATTTATTTTATAATTTTATAATATGTAACTACACATTCTTTTGACTTGTAGATAAATAAACAATGTCCAGCTAGATTGGGCAATAAGCACATTAAAAAAAACATTATTTTTTAATTTGTTTATCAGTACATTCATAACTATTACCAGAGAGTAGTCTTAATGTGTTTTAAAATATACAATACAACATTATTGATACAATATAAACTCATACTGTACTGTACTAAGTTATTATCAATCAGTTTTACCATATTCTCTCTATGTCAAATTAGCTAGAACTCTAGCTCATTTTTTCTTTTTCTATAGTATGTAATACTGTTCTGTTATTTTAACCTCATAAAACCCACATTACAATGTACAGTCAAGGGCATTAATATAATATATACACTTCTCCATACTGATCCCTTACAAATATGTCTATATATTAATGCACTCGACTGTACATATAGTCTGCGATTTCTAAGAGTGAACTTTTGACTGTTTATAAAGACCCTTAAACCCTTATGTCTATGACGTTAAGGCTATAGAAAAAATGGTGAGTCTTACTTACCCTCATATTAATAAGGATTATTATGTATTATAAATTATAACTGTCAAAAGTGCATTCTTAGAAATCGCAGACTATAATTGTTGTATTCTAATTTGAACCTTTCATTGACCCATTAAAGTAGTTTTTTTTTGTTTCTTTGCTTTTTGAAACAAACGACATTCTTAAGGTGCATGCAGACCAAACGAGCATTCGCTATTCTATCCCCCACTACGAAATCAACGAATCACGTTTCGTGTAACGATCGAATTTCGTAGAGTAGGGTGTTAGAATAGCGAATGCTCGTTTGGTCTGAATGCACCTTTACCAATTTTATAGAACAAGGGTCAAATTAAAAATAGGAAAAGCAACTATGGTGGGTTTTACGAGGTGAAATTATAATGAATAATGTTTGATACACAGTGATTCCGGTAGGACGCAAAGACAGTGTGACCATTCAGCCAAAATCGAGGAAGGAGAGCGGCAGCTCCCACGCCTCTACTGACACGCCGAGCATCAAGTCGGAGAAAGATTATGGTAAGTCATAATATATCATCCTCTAACCCATGGATTCCTAAAATTGATATACCTACCTATTACCTACATATTTGATGTCAGGGTTGGCGATTACGATGATGAATTTACTTACTCTACTGCACGTATGATTAATATTAACATAAGCAGTATTATTCCATAAATAACAAAATCCAAAACGTACGGTTAGTGGAAATGTCACAGAATAAAAGCTTTCCGGATCTAGGCTTAATTTAACAGGAAAACTACCACAAATTAAAGACGGTTTTAAAAAACAATCCGAATTATGCTGCGGCTACGACATTAAACAATCTTTTAAAAGAAGCTGAGTTAATAACAAGCAATAAATACATATTTAAATTATTTACCATTGACAGTAGATGTTTTTGAGTTTAAAATGGATTTACACAAGAAAGCGAAGCAATGTGTGTGCAACAAATAATAAAAATGAGATAATTTATTTTGAAGATCGATCGAACATTGAATACTGTTGCCGCGGTGTTTTTTTGTATTCGTAGTATTTCGTAGTAGTGACAACCCTGACGCACATTTGCTACAGATTTGTCGGTTCGATTACGGAGTATGGTCATAATATATCATCCTCTAACCTAAAATTGATATACATATTATTTCTCTTGTTCTTAACAATCTCGCTTTACTCGGCCGTCAATATCACACTCGGCCAAATTTCCTATTTCTCGAATTTGTACGTCAAATATATCATTACGATTTATGTGCCAAAAATATATTCACACGGCCTTAAAACGGGTAAGACTGTACAAGAAAAAAACCCTATAGAGTTAATGTCAAGGCAATAAAGTTGTGCAAACATATTTTTGGAATCTGAACCGTGTGGTGACGGCAGTAAGAACACTTTTGCGGGAGTCGTAAGAGTCGACTAAGGGATTGAATTAGTGTCAATGACCATTTGATTTTATTGATAACGGGCAGCAGCGTTATCATAGTAGACACATTACTGTGATCGCCAATCCGCTTGCCCAGCGTGGTGATTATGGGCATTTACCTCCTAATGCGTCTATACGCATAGTTAATAGGAGAGGCCTACCTCCAGCAGTGGACTGAGATAGGCTGATGATGTATGTATGTATGTATGATGCACCGTAATGATATCTTTATGATATCGTAATGATGTCGACTGTACATAGAGAAGGAAGACAGACAGAGAGGAATGGAATATTCTAGTGGAGGCTTTCGAAAAAGGGCTAATTTATAATTAAAATGAAATGTAAAACAAGAACTTTTGTAAAAGTAAAGGCTTATTTTATGTATTATTGTTTCCTTAGATCGGAGGAGAGATTCCAGAGACTCAAATGCTTCTGGTCCTCGAGATAGTTCGACGGGTAGAAAATCCACGTCACACAAAGAAAGAGCTCCAAAGACTAAAGGTAAAAATATAAATGTTTTCTCCCTACGAACAAATAAAACATGGAAGCCGCACGCCATACTAAATTGCCTTTCAAAAACGGTCCTGAATTTTAGTTGACAAGTGTCACCCCCTTTTTCAATGCATCACGGCAATGAATTACAATGTCAACCTATAAAAACTTAAACCGCCATTTAAAAATAGTTGTGATTGGTCCATCAAAGTTTGATTGGCGATATTCAATATTCATTTGTCAAAGATGTTGCGCCGAAATATGCGCGGTGTCACGAAAAGCGCTATGTCCTGCCCATCTTGGCACAATTGAACAATTGGTTTTGGGGGCATTTTTTAGCTGGCGTTAGACGTCCATGTTATCTGTGGTCGCAGTTTTCTCCTTAAAACATAGTAAAATTAACCGATTCGTTGCGTGTTCCATTTCAAAAACTTTTATCTACGGCGACGAACAATTTTTTCATGATACGCCAAGCGTGCCTTACGCCATAGAATGTGATGACACGCCTATCGTGTAATACGCCATTCGTTAAAAGGGGCATTCCATGAAAACATGTCGTAAGCGACACTGTCTTTTCAATACTTTTGATAAATTAAATTAGTAAGCTGAGTTACGGTATAATAATAACATACCTAGGCTTTAAGATTGACAGTGTTTCCTAGCATCTAGCATATTTTATTAGGGTAGCTACCATAGAGACACGTAAGCGACAAAAAATAGATGTTTTCATGGAATGCTCCAAAAAAATTCATAACACGCCTGGCGTGTCATCCGCACTGAAACGGTAAATATATTTCATCAATTTCTTTTTTTGAGTTTTGGTTGTTACAATTTGTTTAGAAATGCTCGTAAATAATGATAAGTAATTAGTCACTCGGAGAACGCATCTCAGCCAGGGGCCTGTTTCTCGAAAGCTTGTTAAGTCCTTATCTAATAAATAGTATCAAAAAGAGACTTCCACTTGTATTACAAGTTACAAGCTTTCGAGAAATGGGCCCCTGGTATGCTGATCTGGCAACAATATGGAATATTACTATTTCGAACAATGACGCACATTTATTCGATTTCTGTTTATCGCATACGATTGTAGAATGGCATCTTGGCTAGCCCAGCAGGAAGGCTAGTAGATGTAATTAAAAGTAAAAAATATTTTATTGAAAAAAAAGTTCATAATTTGATAGTGACTCCCACTTCTATCCCACACTAGGCTACGCCTGTATCGTGGAAATCAAAAACATTGAGAGGTTGCCTGTAACAATGCGGCATAATAGCAAAGTGCATGCAGTCTTATAGTTATTAATTAAATAAGTACACTACATAGTACATAGTGAGTGCGAGTGTAAATTGATGTAAGTGGGGTAAGATGAAAAGGTTTTTTTGACGGGGTAAGACAGAAAGTCGTCGTTAATACTGTGCCAGAAGGACGATTTTTTGTCTTACCCCTTTTAAAAAACCCTTTTCATCTTACCCCACCTTACTGATGTGATTGATGTGTGAGTGTAAGGATGTGAATGTGTGTGTAGGATTAGAATTATGTAAGATGAATACACGAATATCCCTCTATAAGAATGTTATGCTCCAATTGAGGGTTAAGTTCAATTAAGTCAAAAATTTCCGTTTCCGAAGAAAAAAGAAATTGTCTATGTATTCCAGGTTGGGACTCTCCGCTCGTGGAGGACGAGCCGGCGCGGCGCGGGCGCCGGCGCGCGCACGCGGCCACGCCGCCGGCCGGGCCGCCCTCTAAACGCCGCCGCACCTGACCACAGACAACATAGATTTACACCGGTTTTTTTTATGCGTGCCTTTAGCTTCTTGGCGGTTTTAGCAAAGATGTCATCAGCTGACACGCAAAACTCACTATAAATCAGTAACTACTAGGTTGTTAAGAAATTTGCTGCCTTTTTTTACTAACAACGATTGTTGGTCCGAATATAAAAATGCAATTTCATGCTCTCGGAAATTTATCTACTTTTACAAACACTGTTAAGTGATTATTGCTTCGCTTGATTTACGCGAGTTATGTTGTTTTGAACATATTCGGGATCTCGAATGTACGATTCAACATTGCGTGTTTTTTCATTTGTATAAATTTTGAGTGTGTCAAAAGTTACATTCACACAGAAAAGTATACATAAGTATGGAACTTGTTTAATTTTTTAGTTAACATCGGTACCAAATATAAGAAAAGACAATTTACTTTGTATAAATTTCCCATAAATAATTAATACTTGTAGGTATTTTTATACGATATGTTTTTAAGAATACGAAAATTATGTCGAAGATAGATCTAAGTTTTGACTTAATAAAAACTAGAATTAAGATACCTACTCTGGTTTATTATTTTCTATCCTTTTTAGGGTTTCGTAGTAAATTAGGAACCCTTATATAGTTTCGCCAAATCCGTCTGTCCGTCCGCAGCATAGCTCATCGGCCGTTTGTACTAGAAATTTGTAATTTGACACAAGTATAAAATACATTTAACCTTTTGAACGCCAAGAACCACTAAAGTGGCCGTGTGTTGTCCTGCCTGCCACGCCAACAGCCACTAAAGTGGTCATCGAGTGCAATGTCAAAGTAACTGTCTTGCTGACAGATAAGGTTTATTTTCGTTGTTGATTAGTAGATATCCTCGCGTGTATGTCACAATTTGATGCGAGAGGGAAGGCGTTGAAAAGGTTAATCACGCCGAACACCGACGAAGTGGTTTAATAAAGCTGAACTAAAATTATGCGCAGCTAAAGCCGACGCTTTAAAAAAAGTCAAACCGTCAATGTCACTGTCAGTGCAGTGTCAAATTGTCAATGTCATAACATGTTAATAAGTAAACATAAAAGTGAACAAGTGTTAAATTTGATTTGATACACGAGATCAGGAAAATAATATTTGCAACCGTAAAGAAAGGGAATAATAATGGCTTTGCCAACCGCCCAACCAGCAAAGGTTCTACGAGCGTGGCAGAAAGACGACCACTATGAAAAACAACTAGCAGGATCTTTGGCAAGATTCATGCCTTCCAACCATGCATCTAAAGCCGTCCCTATCTCCTCTCTGCTTTACAAATCGTTCACCACGCTAAACGACTTGCAGACGCTCGGCGAAGAATATTCCGGAATCGTTCAAGTTGACGAAACTTACCACAAACTACCATCGTTCAGCAATCGTCTTCTCAGCATATTACTATCAGCTTTCGGTGAAAACTTGACAAGAAGGGTCATTCGTTACGCCGAAGGTGCTGTAGAAGAGAATGCTACATTGAAACCTACTGTACAAAACTCACTTGTAGTGCTACTTAAGGCTGTATCTAATATGTTGCCGCAGTTTGAAAGCATTCATAGAGCTCTCTGTTATATCAGCGGAGGGCCTATACAACTTGGAAAGACGGCTTCGGGCATCGATTATGTGCAAGTTAGACCAGCCGCAGCGGCTTATTATGCCCATTTGAGGTTATTAGGTATGGTAACACTGCTTCATGCTTTTGTTTCCTGCGGTCAGAGTGTTTATCAAGCTAAAAGACACATGGATCAGATGAAAGAGTTTCCCAATGAAGTTGATAGTAATAAATCATGTGTAGCATGCTTGGAAGAGATAGTACAGCCTTGTGTACTGCCGTGTGGACATGTGTTTTGTATGGAGTGCAGTTATGGAGCATTGGAGACATGTGCTTTATGTCGCACACCATTTTCAAAGAATAGTGTTGTGCCTCTTATGAACTACAGTCCATGACAATAAATATATGTAGAACTAATATTAATGGTTTGTGTTAAAGGGCATTGGGGGAAAAAGGAAACGTTATATTAGTCTAGTGATTATTGTAAATAAAAGGGATAATTTATTATAATTATTTTTTACATTGTTAATAAAGGAATATTTTTTTTACAAATATGTGTTCCTTAATTTAAACCAATCCTTTTTGGTAAAACACCACACTTTGTAGCTACAAAGCAGGGATCGGATAGCGGTTTTTGCTCCATACAAAAGAACGGTTCGAATTCCGTTCTTTTTCGTTCTTCGGTTTATATTTTTTTTGTTTATGGAGTAATTCAAAAATATGATGTTAAAAGTTATTGTTAATGTTGAATACTACATAAAGAGTGTAAAACATTTTGAAATATTGAGGTATTTCGAGGTTTTTCTAAAAAACCGGTTCCGATCCCTGCTACAAAGTGTGGTGTTTGTTTGCCTTAGCTTGTTTATTTTTATTTATTTTATTTTATTTATTTGGGGCATCTTGAGCTTACCATGGGACTAGGTTGATTTGTGTAAGATGTCCCTAAATATTTATTTATTTATTTTAATTGATGGTATAGCTACCTAGAGAAAATGTATTTTTAAACGGTTTTTATTAACTTCACTGCATATCAACTGTCGTCGATGCTTCAAATCTTGTGATCGATTTTTCGACCACTTCTACTGCACCGAAATCAATAAAATTTGGAACTTTTATCAAGTCTCCATGACAATGCAATATTATAATATTTGTATCCTTGTATCCTCAAAGCCTGATGCTGCAGATGTACTGCCTACCTTAACCGAGAGTGTAAGACACGTGAAAATGAAAGTATAGCATGTTTGGCATAATCAAATACTAACAGCCAAATCTTGACTTCCAACTCCTCACTCCTGATGCTGCCGTACTGCCCACAATAACCGCAAAGTTTATCTTTTATTGATATCTTGATTTTAAAAAGTTCTTTAGATATGAAGTAACATATCTAAAGAACTTTTAACTAAAGAACATAGTGAAACATAGTGAACATGCAAATTTAATACTAACGTCCAACTCCGCAAATCTGATACTCCAGTGTTACTGCCTGCCACAACCGCTAAGTTTAGCGATATGTAGATTTTGAAATACTGCTTTAGATATTTGGTAGAAACATACGGATTCAATTTTTCATGATCATCATCATATCAGCTGAAAGAGTTCACTAGTGAATATAGGCCTCCCCCAAAGATTGCCACAAGGACCGGCCCGTGCCACCCGTATCCACCGACTTTCACCAGGTCATGAGTCCACCTTGTGGGGGGGCCTACCTTCGCTGCGCCTTCCGGTACGTGACTGCCACTCGAGAACCTTACCGCCCCAACGGCCATCGGTTTCAAGCGCGACGAGCCCCACTCACTTCAGTTTACCGAATCGAAGAGCTATATCGGTTACGTTGGTTCTGCTGCGGATGGTCACATTTCTAATCCGATCTCGCAGAGAGACTCTTACCATAGGCCTCTCCATTGCCCTTTGGGTGACTTGAGCCTTCTTATGAGCCCCATTGTACACGACCACGGTTTAGTATCAGCCGGAGGGCCTCAGTAATGACATACGGTGTCATTACTGAGGCCCTCCGGCTGATAGACTCCATAGGGTCACGGCTGATAGGGTGACAGCGTGAGTGGATCGCGTAGGGAGAGCCTTCGGGCCTGCGGCCCTCCAGCTGATAGAGTGACAGCGTGAGTGGATCGCGTAGGGAGAGCCATCGGGCCTGCGGCCCTCCAGCTGATAGAGTGACAGCGTGAGTGGATCGCGTAGGGAGAACCGTCGGGCCTGCGGCCCTCCAGCTGATAGAGTGACAGCGTGAGTGGATCGCATAGGGAGAGCCGTCGGGCCTGCGGCCCTCCAGCTGATATAGTGACAGCGTGAGTGGATCGCGTAGGGAGAGCCGTCGGGCCTGCGGCCCTCCAGCTGATAGAGTGACAGCGTGAGTGGATCGCATAGGGAGAGCCGTCGGGCCTGCGGCCCTCCAGCTGATAGTGACAGCATGAGTGGATCGCGTAGGGAGAGCCGTCGGGCCTGCGGCCCTCCAGCTGATAGAGTGACAGCGTGAGTGGATCGCATAGGAAGAGCCGTCGGGCCTGCGGCCCTCCAGCGGATAGTGACAGCGTGAGTGGATCGCGTAGGGAGAGCCGTCGGGCCTGCGGCCCTCCAGCTGATAGAGTGACAGCGTGAGTGGATCGCATAGGGAGAGCCGTCGGGCCTGCGGCCCTCCAGCTGATAGTGACAGCGTGAGTGGATCGCGTAGGGAGAGCCGTCGGGCCTGCGGCCTTCCATCTGATAGAGTGATTCCGTCGGACCTGCGGTCCTCCGGTTGGTCGACTGAGAGAACGAGTTTATATTTTATAGTCTCAAATTTCGACTTGTATATTGTGTACAATATAAACATTTTAACTTTATTTTCTCAATAAACCAAATTGATTGATATATACAGGGTGTAAGTCTAATACGGGCGAAGCTCTTAACTGGCGTTAGTTTACGACATAATAAGTACATTCAAATATTTTTTTCTTAAAATTAGAGCAACAAAATTTTCCATACAAAATAATTCGGCGCGCAATGTAGAGCAACATACGCGAGTTCAGCACTCGTTGACAGCTAATTTCTAAAGCAGATGACATAACTGCCATGTCAACAAAAACAAATGTTCGTACCTACATTGCTGCTCCGATAATCTTAAAAAAATTCTGTAGGGTCATAATTAAGAGTAACTTTAAAAAAACCTTGTAATCCATGATTACACTAATGAATCCCATGCCTGGTTTAATTGATCGCCCGTATTAGATTTACACACTGTATAATCCTTACTGTCAGTTCTCTGTTATCTAAGGTACTTATTGTACCTACCACATCCATTTGAGACACTTCGGGCATTCAAGCTTAGGTGCATTAACCACGTCCAGCCTTTGGTTTTCATTTGTCGATCGAGATATTTAATAACATTTTTTTAGTGTAGGATTTCTATATGTCGCAGAATGGCTATGATCATCAGATATTTGTCTCATTGTGGGCTTCATGTGGTATCTATTTGGGTACCTCGAGATAATTAAAATAGTCTAAATCAGGTTCACACACTATTTAATTATTAAAAGTCAATGATCAACACACAACGTCCTTAAATTAATAAGACTCTAATCAAAATCACCAATTAAGTAATCAAAATTAATATTCGGGAATAAATGAGTCTACACGTGTGATTGTTCGATGCAAAGATTAGGAAGTGTCACGGGGCGGCCGCGCGTCGACTGGAGCAGGCACTTGATAGGTATGCGATGACGTCATCAAGCTTGATCCGTGGATTTTGTAACGGGTTCCCGACACGGCCGTCCTGATGGACACACGTCCACGTGTGGCTTGTAGTCCTGAAAAGGAAACATTCTACAAAGTATCATCCGCTCGGCCAATTCTGACCCCTACCTGGTTATTATTATGTCAATCAAAACATGTGTCACTTGTTTTGAATTACATTACAACAACATTTATGACTCGGAAAACTTTGATATATTCACTGGCAATATTAAAACCAACTAGTCTACCAAGATTAAAACTCTACTGAAAGTTTCAAAATCATGCCGTTATAGCCAGCTCTTGGTCTTATCTCATGAAATCGCAACACAACTGTTATTCTTCTCATTTATCATCACATCACGTACAAGTTATTAAGTCACAATCCTCATTACAATACACTATGCCATTTACATGTAGGTATCAACTAAAGTAGATGTCATCCTTATAGCTTCGCATCAACAATTATTTTTAGATTGTCAGAATTTCGGCAACCACTCGTAGGTACCTATAATATCCCTTCCGTAATCACACCTCTATGTCAAAAGTTGATTGTGACTATTTCCCAGATTCATGAACAGTCAGATGAAGCTCCTTAAGAAGAAAACGTAACACTACCGTACTCAAACTCACAGAGCCTTTCGTACCCAAAGTCAAATTCATAATAAAAAAAAAAACAATTGTAGAAAAAAGTCGAAACATTGAGTAGGTACATTATTTCATTTAAGGAGCATTATTTTCAATAAACTTAGAAAACTTTAGTTGCCAAGTTGTTATATTGTCAGACTTCTATTCTCCATGTATTATTTATTTACCAATCCAAATGTATTTGACATTCAACGAACAGGACTGTGTCCACATTACTTTTACGCTCAACACAATCCTACTCGATTTCCTTACTGCACTTTTTATGTTGTACATCCAACAATACAATACAATGTAACCGTATATCAATATCAGCATCCGATTATGTTTTCTTGTTATTTGTTTCTATAGCAGTATAGGCACAGTATTACGAATAGTGGTATAGTGCTGTGGCCACACGATACTTAACAATAACAAGTCAAGTGCTAGTTGATGTTATGTGAAGACGGATACTATTTATTACAACTCCGATAACTATTCATGATTGAATTCTTTGTTAATTAAATAATTTCAATGAAAGCAATTGCATAATACAATTATTAATTCCTTAAAATTGCCCTAAACACTCGGTAATTTATCCTTAATAATGTTTAAACTCGTTTTAAATAATATCCAACGAGTGTAAGCTTTTGTAAAGACACAAACAGGAACAAAAATGTGCTCTCGATAGGTACCGATATTTATGTTAGGTATCGTCTTTTCGGTAGACATACAAACTTAAATCAGAAAATTCATCCGTTCCATTAATTATGGAATAAAACAACGGTAGGTACTACTAGGATATCCGGTCTACAATCCTATATTACGTAGAATTGTAACATAGGTTTATACAAGCTGTTAACTTTTAGCTATCTAGTGAATATCTTTGGTTTTCCCGAACAGTCCTTCAATAAAAACAGAAACAGTATCTAACCAATTAAGACACTTATAGCAAAATTACTCACAAAATCAACCAAATATTTTGTGTAAGTATACATTTTAGCTAGTTAACTACTTACAAGTTGTTCTCGTAGTGTGAACTATCTACCTTGTCGTAAAATCCGTAAGTGTCACCTAAAGTGATTTTCTTTGCTATCCAACAAAAAACCAATGTTTGTAACTCGAACGAATAGAATGGTAACGACATTTTACAGAAAGAAGATAAGACTCTTTTCATAGCAGAATAGGTTACCTTACTACTACCAGGTACTAGGTTAGACTACCTTTTTATATGTTTGCAATACAAGTAAACCTTAAACAATAAAACCAGCATCATTGTTTAACCTTTTAACGCCACGTCAAATACAAAAGCTGTCACTCACACGCCACGGCAACAAAATGACAAAACTGAAAATGAATTTTACGCACATGCGTGTAGGTCTATATTTAATTGCTCTGTGAACCAAGATGTATTCATCGGTCTTTGGCGTTGAACCTGCGGTGCCAATGTATCAGTCATTGGCGTCCAAAAGATTAATTAAAATTAACCATTTAAAATATGAAGATTAATTTGGCTGACTGGAAGGACTTGACAAGGTACGTTACGTAAAGTCAAAATAACAGATTTTATTTAACCGAATATTCAAATGTCTCAAAATTTAGACACACAAAACACGTAAAGTCAAAATAACAGCATTTATTTAACCGAATACTAAAATGTCTCAAAACTTAGACACACAAAACCTCAAATTTCCAAACACGTGGTAATTATAATAGCTTCACGATATGCTTGCCAAACTAAACACAGTAGGTATATCGACTTTCAGGATTTCACTTTTATCAGAGCTACACCAATGGCATGAATTACATGCTCCTCGTATGCCAACATGACATTACAAACAAAATATCGGAGCCACTGATCAAAATAGTTTAGTAACACTAATTCATTGACAAAACCATCACCAATCCTTCACAATCCCTTCTGAACACACTACTACTTCAACAATTATCTTTTAGGCTACAATTGCTACAGTAACACAGAACTTTGTGCACCAACACAATACTCATATCAGGTTGGACGTTTCAACTTCAGTCGCACCAACGACTTAGTACAAACTCCACTAGTCGCACCAACGACTAAACATAAACCATTTCTAGTCGCACCAACGACTAAATCTAAATACTAGCACTCTATAGCGCCACACATTGTCACACTTACCAACGACACACATTGTTACACTATACTTCGCCGCACCAACGACATCACTCTTTGGTCCACCAACACCAACGTATTACTTAGCAACATCAAAACTAAATTATCAACTTCATCAGTTCAATCGGATTCATTTACTAAAACAGTTCACATATTAAGTTCAGAAGGAATTTGATGGTTAGCCACATTTCAGTTTCGACCTGGACGTGTCATAGCTACCTATTGCTAGCTACTCCATTTTGATTCTCTTGCTCTATAATTTTAGGTAAATTCAAAGCGAGTTAACACCGACTGTCAAAATCAACCTCGCTCCCACGAGATAAGGTACCACTTGTACACACTTTTCGTTAATATCCCTTAAGTGTTTCAACACAATTCATAGTTATTTGCAACTCGAGACCCTTGCGATATCGTATCTCGCCGAACCATAACTTAAACAAACACCACGGCAAAATTAACCTTGGGTCACACGAGAAATTATTTCATAACAACTCTAGGTTCCCAACTACGAACAAATAAAACATGGAAGCCGCACGCCATACTACATTGCCTTTCAAAAATGGTCCTGAATTTTAGTTGACAAATGTCACCCCCTCTTCAATGCATCACGGTAATGAATTTCAATTTCAACCTATAATAACTTAAACCGCCATTTAAATATAGTTGTGATTGGTCCGTCAAAGTTTTGATTGGCTATATTCTATAAACATTTGTCAAAGATGTTGCGCCGAAATATATGCGCGGTGTTAAGAAAAGCGCTATGTCCTGCCCATCTTGGCATAATTGAACAATTGTGTTTGGGGCATTTTTGAGTTGGCGTTAGACGTCCATGTTATATACGGTCGCAGGTTCCCAATTATATAAACAACACAAAGGACTCCGCTGTCCACTAACTACGTATGTAAGTAACTACGTACTCGTATTAGAAAATATTTCATTTGTTATGAAATCATCTCATCTCAAAAAAAACATTAAAACACAAATATTTTCATTCAGTAATCTCATAAACCACTGAACTTATAAACTGAGATTTGAACCCAGTACCTCTGTTCAAATAACTCATTCAACTTCATTAAAATAGCACAACGGATGGTACAGGTACAGCTCACCTTTATAAAACAGTTCTTCACACGGATCGATCACATTGTATTGATCTGTCTGAGTACTATATCTTCGAGGGACATCGCAGCACCTAAGATGGGTCCTGTACGCCACCCTGCGTATCATGACTGTTGACAGAACTCCTTCATCCTGATGATTTATTGGGATACGTTCTAATTTAGTGGCTCATTCCCGCACTCCGGATCACGCTGTTTAGTTCTTGATACTAGTGTTCTCGACACGAAACCTTTAGTAGGCTCAATAGAACCATCTCTGATCTCGTGGAATTCCTCTGCAATGTATTCAGATTCGTCTCTCCCCTCACTGATGCTCTTAGACAGATTTGATACACCACCTCACAGATAACGTTCAAAATACTTCTACAGTTCAACATTTTCAAGTTTCACAATTTTCACAATTTTTCACCACTGTATCTCGAGGGAATCCCACTTCTGATGTCGCAGAATGGCTATGATCATCAGATATTTGTCTCATTGTGGGCTTCATGTGGTATCTATTTGGGTACCTCGAGATAATTAAAATAGTCTAAATCAGGTTCACACACTATTTAATTATTAAAAGTCAATGATCAACACACAACGTCCTTAAATTAATAAGACTCTAATCAAAATCACCAATTAAGTAATCAAAATTAATATTCGGGAATAAATGAGTCTACACGTGTGATTGTTCGATGCAAAGATTAGGAAGTGTCACGGGGCGGCCGCGCGTCGACTGGAGCAGGCACTTGATAGGTATGCGATGACGTCATCAAGCTTGATCCGTGGATTTTGTAACGGGTTCCCGACATATAAATATCTATTCAGCAGGGATTTGCCTCCCGTTACACATAAAATAATATTAATTACGTTTACATATGTGTTTCGTGATGAAAGCCCGAGAGTATAAGCGCTACTTAGCGTGCACGTTTTGTATTACATATTATAAACATCATCTTTGATCTAGAATAAGTCGGTATAGTATCGTAGTACGTATCGTAGTATTTTGTTTTAGTTTGGTAAAAGTTTCCGATTAGGTAACGCTTAATCCACTGACATAGAGGCTAAACGTGGCTTTCAGCATCCGACTTGGGAAGACTACCTACAGTGATAATAGTTTCACGTGAGTAATCTACAGAAAGTAGCATCTACGGTTAGATACAATAAATTTTTATTTTCTAGTTTTTGGTGCAATAAAAACCGTTTAACTTAAAACTTTTTTTACTTATTTTATTTACACGTCAATTAAACTGTAGGTACCTAGGTATTACTATTTACCTTAACATAGTATACAAACGTAGCGTGGGCAAGAAATTGCCGTTTTAAATTAAGACTTGTTCTATCCCTGTGAAGGGCGGCCTTGAACTTTTCCAGTGTATAAATTGGGATGGCGAGACTCGCGAATAGGTACAGTCAGAGAAAGCCTTTTCTCACCTGTTAATTCAATTTTAAAACTGAATTAACTGGCGAAAAAAAAAAACCCCAACTCCTCTAAGGTCTCGAAATTCACAAAGCCAGGGCAAAGATAAAAAAACCGTATAGTACACTAAGTTGCCAAGAGATGGTGCCACCTCCGAATTAGATCGCGCCAACGATGTGTCGACTTAGAAATACCAGTCATCATCATCATCATCATCATCATATCAGCTGAAAGACGTCCACTGCTGAACATAGGCCTCCCCCAAAGATTGCCACAATGACCGGTCCTGCGCCACCCGCACCGAGAAATACCAGTACCGAGATGCAAATAATCATTCGCTGTCCATTGTTAGGGCCGTTAGGGGCAGATAAGCGCTTGGTTGGATGCCTTCAAGTCTTGATCACCTTCTAAAGCTCATACTGACTGTGGTAGCAGTGCGGTGTTTCGTTCGAAACGCCTACTGATGCTAAAGTGGCTCTTTAGTTAAGAAGTAAGATTGTAAAGTGTGCCACAATACACCGTTATTCAACTGGCCGTGTTTTTTTTCTTCTGTGCTGAGTAACCCCCAGTATAGTTCAGGAAATATTATTTGACCGACTCTTATCTCACTTACGACCTTTTGTTTTGCGTCATCAACAATAGAAAAGTGCTCGACTGCTCATTGTCTAGTAAGTGTTAACCAACGCAAAACAAAAGGTCGTAAGTAAGATAACAGTCGGTCAAATTATATTTCTTGAACTATACTACAACCTACATTTTGGCGTAAAACCCTTTTTTTCTCGGACTTTAATTTGAACATAACAAGTAAAGCTGGTAAATATTAAATTAAATGAGGCGATAAGTAAGATACTTTTGAAGACGTAGTTTTTTCCGTATTTAATTTTAACATTAACGGCATGTTATCCCTAGATAGATTTATATCCGTCAGATAAAATTATCTCATCCTTTTCCCCAGGCATATTTATTTAATTTAGTAATAAGATTCGTAACTTACAGCAACTTACACTAGAATAGAATAGAATAGAAAATAATTGAGCCTAAGGTAGATACAGCACCAAAAAACAAATCAAAATAATTTAATAATAATAACTAAACACACACAATAGAACCAAAAAATGATAATATAAGAGAAAAATTAAATTATAAAATCTAACAATACATATGTTGGTTCCGTCATAGTGGCTGCAAATGGACTCCACTCAGCATATGCCCTCTGGCATACCTAGACATGTCAGAGCGCTGGTCTCCCGTAGAGCCCTGGGCCAAGAAAAAGCACAAACAGAACAGCACAATTACAACTCTCAAACGTAACATCAGTAGTATTATTACATTACAGCATTACAAATTTAATTAGGTATATAAAAGAAAAGGATAGGTATTATTATCTGACCGATATTTTTTATTTGAGGTCGTAAATACACAAGTCCTACAGTAAGTTCAATTAAAGCTTGTGATGTGAGTACTGGGCACCAAGCGATAATTTAAATAAAAATTACTTTCGGCCCAAGGAACGGAAGATCAACTTTCGATCCGCCTAACTACGTACGAAAGATTTAGCACTACATTAAATTTGTACTATTTTTTGTGCTGACTATACTTGTCCCAGGTTCCTCTTCGACATGTCAGGCCGCCGCTTATTCTGAGAAGTGTCAAGGGCGACACATTGCAGACGCGAGTCAAGGCCGTAGCTGAAAATAATATTGCATTGAGCTTTTCCTGAGCTTTCATTGGACTGCAATAAGCCTTTTTTTATTAGGGTTACGTAGCCAAAATGGCAAAAACGGAATCTATAAGATTCGTCATGTCCGTCTGTCCGTCTGTCTGTCTGTCCGTCTGTCCGTCTGTCACAGCCGATTTACTCGGAAACTATAAATGCTACAGTAACGAAATTTGGTAAGGATATTATGTGTTGTATAAACCGCTACAGGATTATGATACTAAATTGTAAAAAAAACCATTGGGGTGGGTACCCTCCGTACATGTAAACTGAGGAATATTTTTTTTTGTACATAAGCGTGTGGGGTACCTATTAATAGAAAGGTCTTTGAAAATGATATGAAGGTTTATGAATATTGTTTTTATTTAAGCAAATCGTTTTCGAGATATCAGCTCTCAAAATCTGAAAAATGTGTCCCCCCCCTCTATTTTTTAAACTACGCGATATAAATTTCTAAAAAAAATATATGTTATCCACATTAATAAACTCTATCAACGAATTTAGGTTTGATTAAATTATCTCCTATAGTTTTTGAGGTAGGTTGATTTAACTGTATTTTTTAAATAATAAATTGATAATGGTACGGAACCCTTTGCGCGCGTGTCCGACTCGCACTTGGCCAGTTTTTTTGAAATGGACTTACTCATGGCCACAGATTAGCCGGCAGAGACACGGCCTACGGTGGAGCTTACGATACCCTTAATTTACTTTTAGGTCAAATGTATTGTATATCAGTATCTATCAGTATCTTTATTCATAAACAATACAAGATTGTGTTTGAAATAATTTGTACATTAAAAATAATAATTATGAAATAATATTTTTTAAGGTCCGATCGACATCTCGGTCTTGGCATTCTCGGCCAAAAATCTAGCCGAGATATCCCTCTCGGCTCTCGGCCAAAAACGGCCGGGACTCTCGGCCGTGGCCGAGATTCGTAATGAGCTGTAATTGGCGAGCTTGACGCCATCCCGCGAACTTAATGCGATTTTATTGTTGTCATATTGACATGAACTGACTTCAATTTCACTTTAAAATTAACGGAATGTCGGGCCATGCTCAGTATAGGGTTCCGCGCGTGGTTGTTCAAAAACGGCTGGATTTCGTTGGAGTGGGTGGTTTACCTGGTCCATCTAGTCAAGCTTGGGTTCCCTATGACAGCGGTGCCGTCATAGTAATATAGAAGCCGTCTCCATACCATATTTCATACTAGTACGACTGCACCCTTATGGTGGCACTGCTAGGAATCCCGGACAGAAACGGATTACAGAGTCATTTTAAAGTAGTACGTGTTCATTTAGTGTAATATCTGGGTATATATTCCACC
>JALPQI010004493.1:0-68115 GCA_025490895.1 Thaumatotibia leucotreta
ATACAGATTCCGTAACTCCTGATAAAATTATTCTTAGTGTTAAAGCCTAATGGATTAACTAAATACTGTTTTCTCAACTACGCTGTAATACGTTGTCATTACATTCTCTAAATTTGGCTGACACGCAACACTCACTATTAAAACTGAGAAGTGTAGTTCTATGCGATTATTTCGTCGCACAAATCAAGTCATTACCATTCCCAAATTATTGACGAACTGCGTATAAATATTGGAGTCATTTTCGGTTATCTTGTAGCAGACGCATGTTTGTCTGCTATTCTGGCATAATAGTCTCGTTTGCATTTATAAAACGGAAAATAAAGTGGTGACGGGTGACGGCAATGAACAATAAAAACGCGTAAAAAATCGCATAGAAACACCGAGAATTGAGATACGAGATTTAATTCAAATACGTATTTGTTACTCATGACTCATGAGTTCTGCTTGTCAACCGACGTTAAATATAAACGATATATATTTTATACATATGCAATAAATGAATTATGAATTAAAATATGATGCGAATGATCAACTCTAGACGCGACTAGAGGGCAATAAATAAATATAAATATCTTTGGACATCTTACGCAAATCGACCTAGTCCCACGGTAAGCTCAATTAAGGCTTGTGATGTGGGTACGAACCGACGATATATATAATAGATAGATACATACAGATACTTTAATACATAGACAGCCATGGCCAAGGAACAATTGTGATAAATAAATACACAAATAATGCCTTCGCCGAGATTCTAACCCGAAACCTCGAGTTTTGTATTCAGGGTCACTACCAACTAGGCTACGGAGGCTGACATATACATACACACATATCTATATGTATAAGGAATACCTAAACGTAAAATGTGAGACTGCATATTTTTTTCTACACTCTAGGTACTACTACTAATCTATTTTAATCCACCATTCAAAACCCTAATTGAATAAGAATAAAACCATAACTCTATGCAAATGTCGTATAAATACGTCCTACAACTAGGATTAGTTTAGATCATAATAAAAAAGTTATAGTACATTGTCTAATATATTAGGGTGACAAGGATAATCAGGACAGTCACGCAGAGCAACTTTCACTCAGTCAAAGTCAAACTATTCTTTATTCAAGTAAGCTTATTAATAAGTATTTTCGAATCGTCTGATAGTGTAGTGTAAGGTAGTAGTGTTCTTGATAGTGATCAAGAGAGAAAAAAAAACTACCTCTGGTTCTAACCCTACACCACTCCTGAGAAGAACCAGTAAGAAACTCAGGTGGACTTATTTTTTCAAAACAATATAATAATACATGTTATTAAAATAACATGCATTAAAGAATTTATAACATAATGAAATTGACTTTTATAGACATTTTTATAAAAAAGCCTAACTTAAAAAGAGAGATAAATAAAGGATAATAATAATAAACAAAAACACTATGGAGACAACCAAGAAATCGCGAACAAATATCTCCTAATTATGAGGTAATTGTGTCTTAACTGATACTTCAATGTAAATAGTAAGTAAATATAAGTACTTAGTAGTATCTTAACCGATAATTATCATTAACTCATGAAAGTTGCTCAAAGTGACCATCCCTAGTACTTACCCTGTTCATGTATTACGTTTTTTTTTTATGTGACGAAGGTAGACAACTGAGCTCTCAGCCCACCTGATGGAAAGCGGGAACTGAGACCCATGGACACAGTGACCAAAAACATCGCCAATGCGCTGCCTACCCTGAGGACTTAGATGGATTGATCTTACCCCCAAACCGGAACACAGTATTAACTATTTAGCGGCAGGTTAACGGGACGGTGGTAGCTATCCGGGCGGACCTTGCACGAGGTCCTACCACCAGCAAGAATGTACATGGCAGCTATTACACTGAATCAGAGTACTGGAATAATGAGTATGACGATGTCTAATAATACAGTCCTTTTTCCCGTACAAAAAAACATGTGTTTTTGCAGCAGCAGCATTGCAGCTGTTACCAAAACATAATAGCAAAGGGTTCAGATTGTTTGGTTGCTCGTACACTAAGTTCAGGCGTTTTATCTACTAAAATATTATTTTACAAAGTAAAAGTGCAACAATTTGAACCCTAGCTAGGCTACACAAGAACCATATCACAGTGACATAAGAGATTTCTCACAATGTCCTTTATAGCGTCACTTTAGTTAGCAGAACAAACTGGTTATAGTTTGGCTTTTGGCAATACCGAAATTTTATATGCATTTACCGTATTTGCCGTATCAATTATACGGGGCCCCCGGGCCACGGGGGCCCCCAAAGTGTGTAAGGAAAAAAAAAACTTTCTAATTTATATTACCGCCATATAAGGGCCTCCAAAAAATTTTTATACGGGGCCCCGACAAGGCACGCGAACGTATTTCGTAGAGTTCGTTCGGTGTAAACCCATCTTAAGTAAATAAACGAGTTCTAAGTTTAGGTTTTTTTAGTTAGTTTTTCTGCTAAACATACGTATTTTAAAAGTCTATTAAGGTTTTCGACCATAACTACACGTGAACGCACTATTATATGGGTAGTCAGAACCGTATTATTTAATTATGTGGGTAGTCAGAATATTTCAACAAAATTAATCAATGTTGAGTCCATTTTATTTCAAAGTAACTGTCTAATTTTCGTAGTACCTATTAAGTGTGTATTGCTGTAAGACTATAGTTTGAAAGTGTTTTAAAATAGATGTCTTTATTAAAACATTGTGCTTTTGTGAAAATTAGGAGAATCCAGACACAATAAATAGTGAGTATGTCATAATTTACGTAAAAAATCGCTTATATAGATTACCCACAACACAGGCCTCAACTGAGATTACCATGGGGCTAGGATGATTTGTATATAGTTCGGGAAATATTATTTGACCGACTGTTAACTTGCTTACGACCTTTTGCCTTGCGTTAACACTTACTAGACAATCAACCGTTTAGCACTTTTCTATTGTTAATGATGCAAAACAAAAGGTCTTAAGTAACATAAGAATCGGTCAAATAATGTTTCCCGAACTATAATATTGTCCTAGGACCCTATTTTAGTCTTAATAAG
This sequence comes from Thaumatotibia leucotreta, assembly GCA_025490895.1. Classification (NCBI taxonomy): domain Eukaryota; kingdom Metazoa; phylum Arthropoda; class Insecta; order Lepidoptera; family Tortricidae; genus Thaumatotibia; species Thaumatotibia leucotreta. Next base: position 3,060 of record JALPQI010004493.1, read on the forward strand.
TTAAAAAATCACCTAATTCAGTACAAGACTATAAGCATATTACCCTTTGTTCATAACAACTTAACAAGCGGTATAGGGCATGTAAGTAGGTATAGTATAGTTTGTCCCTTTCGGTCTTACCAATATGTATATCAAAACGACTGAAAGGGACGAACAATACTTATCTGCTTGCTAAATTAGAAGCCTATAAGGCGGTCAGTGTCTTTTCCCTACTGTTTAAGCCCTGTTCAACAAATAGTTAAAGTGCCTATCTATCATTTTGACTATAAATTTTTGAAAGCAGCATTTAAGGGTTAATGAATAATGATAATCAAAGACTTACAGTTCATTGTTTTATTACATAAACCAGGCAAGCGTTGCTGTTTACATTGATTAGGTTATTAGAGCACATCATAATAATAGTTATTTAAGGTAAATATAATAACAATCCTTCTCTCTGTACTGGACACCAACCAAAGACATAAAAAATCTATTAAAGTTGATATGGATTTACAAATTTGATTTTTCATGGTAGGTGGCAATACTGGCAATGTACTATTTTGTTTTTTAATTTAATTTTGGGATAAGTATTCGGGCTTGACTGGTTATTTGTTTGTCCCTCTGGCAGTCGAAACTACGGGCTGTTGGTGCGCGGAAGCCAAAACTTTCTTTGGGGAGTTGGGGCGTCGTCTCCGAGAACGTGGCCATGATCCCCGCTCCGGATCATTCCTGGTGCAGAGGCTTGCTATTGCAGTGCAGCGCGGAAATGCCGCTAGTTTGTTAGGCACCTTTGCACCGGGAATGTTACGGGGTGGGTGATTTGATTGATTGGTGCTTAAATTCGTTTAGCTTTAGTGTTTTTTAGTTAAGTTTAGATTAGTATTATATTATTTTGTGATGTTGTTTATTATTTGTATCTTTTGTGTTTTATGTGTACATATATCCTGTGTTTTATGATTCAATAAATTTCTCCGTTATTTAATTTTTTATTCTCATTGCAGCAATATTTAACTTGAACAAACTCTAAAATTGGTTTTAATGGGTTTAAATAAAATGGTTTTATTGTTATTTTTAAGTAAAATACTGCAAGACCAAAGAACACCATGGTACATATTTGAATGAATTCTTGTTTCATCAGATATAGCAAGAAATAGTTCATTGTGAGCATTGTAAATTTAAATCCCAAAAAAGAAACAAGACATTTCATATCCATTTCTATTTGTGTATTTTCATAAAAAATCATTGTTTATTCCTAATCTACTAAAAACAAGATGAATAATTTTGTAATCATGCAGTTTAGTAACTGTCAATTAAAATACAAAACCAACGGATATTTTGTATTGTACACTTATAAGCTAATTTATATTAAGTACTGTACTTAATTTTTTATCCAAAATATCCATTGGTTTTAGCTCCAATTTTATTGGTTGCTATGCATTTTTTCACACAAATATACCTGTCTGCTTATAAGTGTACAATACAATTTAGTGAATAAATAACAATCTGTAGGAGTATAGCAAAATTAGCAATGTAGCATCATTTTAATCCTAAAACTCCTGTACATAGACAAGCAACTAACTAGGAATAAATACCTATGCAATAAAAAACCTGTCAATCACTTTTTATTATACCTATTGGCGGCTGAGGGGCGGAAATAGCTAGTTCCACGAGTATGCAAAATGCCCGTGTTTCAACATATAGTTGCGAAAAGGAACTATGTACTGAATCCATAACATTATAGACATGTTCTTCAAGGCCAGATGGAACAGAAAATCTATACCAAAATGCTTGAAAATTCACTGAATATGAACACCAAGGTGTCAAAGACAAAGGAAGATAACACACACAGTTGATTCCGCTCTTATTTATCGTGATCTAATTAAATTAAATGGAATATTATGTTTGTAAAAATACGTACCGAGCAGCGGCGTTCTAGGGTCATTCACATCCATTCTGTTACATCACTACACTAGCATATACTCCACTTATTGTGTGCATTTGAAGTTGCAGTAGTTTTATCTAACTGGAGTAACAAATACGAATAATATTGTACATGCAATACCTATGTTATTGTTTACAACACGATCAAATCAATTCAAGTGACGGCGCCGTGACGTTTGACATTGATAACACTGACATTAGATGAGCGTTTACGACTGCAGCTAATGGATATAGGTTAAATTGAACCCTGTGCAATCTAAAGCTCTGTTTACAGTATACGGCGATAAAAAAACCAACAATGTTAATTAATAAGATTTATTGTACCTTTTGATTTTTGAAAGCATATAAAGGTCAGGTACATTTATTTTTGAAACTTATTAGGTGATCAATTTTTTAATAGTTCGTGTAATACTGCCCAGATGGCGCACCCAGTACCTCCTCCTTGTTACCTATCCTAAAACTAGAATTTTGAAACAAAGCTATAATAGTCGGGGAGCTAAACTTTAACTTGTTCGAGAAAATTACATTAAATCCTACAGTATATTTATTTCAGGAATATGATAAAACATCGTTTTGTGAATATATGAATCTAATTATCCCTGATAAATGTGTGGAGGTTTTTTCATAAAATCAATATTAAGATTTACTTGTTTAATAAAAAGAAACAATAAATCCTACAGTAGGGATTTATTATCCGAGGGGCCTAACTGAATATTTAAGACAATGTTTTAAAAAGTCACCACTGAATAATCGTAGATATTATAGTCAGAAAAAATAAAATTAAATTTAAAATTCATAACAATCAAACAGAAATTAAACAAATGGTGATTTTTTACTATAATGACCCGACAATTATTATACTCATCCAAAGAAAAAATTACGTCAGTGACTCAATGCTAACTATTTTTTTTACAGTTTTAACTGATTTACGTGCAGAAGCATTAATTCTACATTTTATTTTTTTAATGTACCTCTTGTCAATAATTAGTTGTGGCACAATACCAAAAAAATCCCCTATGTATACTCTAAGCATTTCCTACAATTTTCGAAATGGTTATGTATTTTTAAAATAAATCGGAGCGGCGCTGACGTCATAAATGCGCGGCCGGCCGCAGGGCAGCGGATAAACGTAGGTGGGGTACTATGTAGACAGGACGGTGTGTCAAATTACAGAAGGAATTTCGTAAGAAGGAAGTAGAAACGTCTTAAATAAAAATTAGTAGTAAAATAAATTACATTTTGCAATTTAATCGTCAGTTTTTGAACTGACGATTAAAAATGTAGGCACCTATACAACTTGTAACCTATTAGAGGCCTGTATTTAATTCCCGACGCAAAATGAGGTGTTACAATTATTCAAAAATGTCTAGTAATAAAGTATAAGGTTCAATAACATTTTATTCAATGACTGTAACATGTCGACACTGGAAATTTCAAATGTCGTAAGGGACTAAGGTCCACTTTTCAGGAGAGCCAAAAAACAAAATCCAAAATTAAAAAAAATCATAACTTGTTAAATATTCATCCGAATTATAAGGTTCTTATATACATAACTTCCAAAAATCTTCATTAAACAATCAGGTATATATTTGTAAAATTTACTAGACAAATGCCCCTTACGCCACCAAAAATTTCTAGAATTTTTATGAAAATCTGTTACGACAAAAACGAAAATACTACCTCTTTGTCGTAGCTGTCAAATAACATGCTACATTACAACTTTTTTTTGTCTTAAAGTCATTCTAGTTTCCAGATAAATTGAAGTAAGTAGCATAAAAATTTAAGAAAATATAAAACTGTGTCCTTACAATTGTAATATTTTCATAGCCGGAGATCAATTTCACGTGTCATTTATTTTATTTAGATAGCCTGTTACAATTTATAGGAAATAAAACAAGACACGTTAGGTACTTATATATATAGGTATATTTTAGTCAGCTTAGTATTGTGAAAAGAAGAAAACATATGTCTAAAAATTAGTTTGAGAGCGACCTGAGCTAGAAACAAAAGCTTATATTGAAAAAATAAAATCTGGATTCGTAATCCAACTGCCCCGCGAAGATTTATGACTCTTTTTAATGATACCCGTGCTATCCAGATGTATAGTCAAAGGAACTATCAAATCCTTAGGGAACAAAACAATGACTGGAAATTTAAAACCTACATTTATAGCCCCAAAAACGGTAAAGGAGCTCTGAGTGAGTGCATGCCATTGAAATCGCCTGGAGATGATGAAGTGTTTCCTACATTATTAAAACAAAGTCACGACGTCCTTCTTCCGTTCCGTCCAAAAATGTTTCGGGCAACCATTGCATTGGGGTTCATACTGGAAAAATGGAGTAGTGCCAAGGTACGATTTATACCGAAAAGCAGGAAAAAGGTGTATTATCCGCCTTACTCCTTCAGATCTATTAGTCTAACATCTCTACTTCTAATGGCCATGGGAGGAATCATTGATTGACACATAAAAACTTACTATCTGGTGGCAAAATCGCTAAGTCAAAATAAACATGTTTACCAAAAGCGTAAATCTCGGAAACTGCCTCACTTAACCTGGTCACACACACGCTAAGAGACAGGTCCATAAAAGTAAGTATTTTTTATTAAACCAGTAAGAAAATAACAGAAAGAAACAAATCATAAATAAGCTAAACACACGATACCGGCGGTAAAAGTGTAGAGAATAAGTAAACAGCTCGGTGTGTATTCCTGGATGTCGAAGGTGCTTTCGATATGGGTTCGAAGCATAGTCTCTAACAGAATAGCTACTCAGCTATGAAAGTGTGTATTCAGTGTTTGAACAGCCCGCAAACCAAGTTTAAAGCCTGTGGGTTTTCAGGAATAAAACAAGCACATCGAATGTGGCTTCAACAAATACAGTCAAAATACCCTCAAGACAACTCAACAAATCGACCAACGACCAAATTATTGTCGAAAGTCACACCACAGGTACATGTAGGTAAGTGACCTAAAGTCAGAGCTTGCGTCAGCATGAGCAAAATGGCCTACTTCTTCTAGACAGACATTACATAATGTTAACGGAAATCAATCTGGCCAGAATCCTAAAAACGAAGATATCTATCATCTACATCAACTCAGACAGTCAAGCTGCACTGCTCCCACTAGAATTGTCCCTGTCCCCCCTGATCCCCTTGAGGGATCAAGGACAACTCTAGTCCACAGTGCTGCAAGAACAAATTAAACGCCCTTGACTTCAATGAAGTTACATTTAGATGGGTATTAAGATATTCCAATATTGTTGGAAACGAAACAGCAGATGAGTTTGCCGAAAAGAATGGCAGCACACGAATTGTTAGCCCAGAGCCTTTCTGTTGAATCACCAAACGGGAGCTATATTCTCTGCTGAACAAACTAGATATGATAAGAAAAGTTAAGAGCAATTGCAAAGTAGAAATCCATCAACATAACCCTCACTCGTAAGCTGTTATCCAAGGGTTCAATAACAAAAATAATAAAGAGCTACTTGAGCTCAAAAGAAACAAAGCCTGTGCAGAATCGAGAATTCTAACTACATATTAACATATATTTAAAAATCATGGGTGAGAAATATGATACAATATGTAGTTCTGCTATCACGATTAAACTGCTACGGACATCCTTTGTTCTTGCGGACCACAAATGCATAAATGAAATGTCCACCTAGGTAGACCATATGAGTTACACACAATTACAGCCTTTAGAATCTGTAATTTTTGGACTCAACGAGAATCAGAAGTTATAAGTTATAAAAAGGACTACCAAAATATATTATAACTGCTCGGCGCGGCGGATATTAGCCCAAAACAATAATAATAAAGATGATGATATGGCAGGTCCACTGCTGGACGTAGGCCTCTCCTATTAACTATGCGTATAGACGCATTAGGAGGTAAATGCCCATAATCGCCACGCTGGGCAAGCGGATTGGCGATCGCAGTAATGTGTCCACTATGATGACGCTGCTGCCCGTCATCAATCTTGTACAATGGTCAGTGACACTTAAATCCCTTAGTCGACTCTTACGACACCCGCAGGAGGAGTTGGGGTGGTGACAAATGTATTCTTACTGCCGTCACCACACGTGCACGTCACGTGTGTGTGTCACGTGTGTATGGCAGGTATCCGGACCTTATTAGTTATTACTATAGCCCTTATCTCTGACCCATGCAACCTTTATAACCATAGCTCAATACTCTCTTCAATAGATTCTACGTCTGCTGAGATATATATTTTTGTGCCCGTGAATGGTTTGCACTTGCAGCAGGCGTACTACAGAGTAAATTTCTCCAATTGGCAAAATACAGCGTTTTATAGGCTCGTGATTCCCAGGGAAATAATAAAAAGATAGGGCTGCTTGTGGCGAGCTGTTGGGCAATAGCGACCTTGTCTCAGGCATGTTTTCGTCGGCCGTAGTAGAATCCCAAAGAGAACTGTAGGACTCAACTGCTTTGATTAACCGCCCAGAGAGAAATCATTAGAGCTATGTATAATTATGCTCCAGGGGTGGAAGTGTAAATGTGCGTGAGTCGCTAGTTGATGCAGTGGCTATGTGGTAGTAAAAATACTACTCTGCCCTCACCCCTCCTCCTAAGACGCCCCGGGTCAAGTCACGCCAGCATTGTTACAAATGCTATAAGAAACTAAACAAAATGTTTTAACGTACACAAAAAAAACTTTCGTGATTTTAATATCACCTTTTTTGAGGCGTATCTCTCATTCATGTAACGTATTTAATGTAGTAACGTATACTTTATAAAATTTGAAAGCGAGTTACGACTACAAACTTTAATATTATTTTGATTTATGTGTACATACGAATCAGTTTATTAAAGACTAGAGCCATAATATTCTTCGGAGTTGTGTCGTAACGCACAAAAGCCTAAAATAGTTGTCCCTTACGCCATTTTAAGTTCGAGTTTCGTTTTCTGTTTCATCAGATAGAATGTCGTAAAGGTATCTTCTTTTACTGTAGTAACTTACTACATAGGGATTTATGAATTAGAAGGATATAACTACGTCGGAAATGGACACGTTATACCTTCACATTAAGAATTTGACCCATACAACGCTTTTTTTATGCATTATGTAGTTACGACAAAATTTATTCACTCCGTAACTTCTTTATTTGAAGAGATATCAAAAAGTTAATTATACAATGTCGATAGAGAAAATTTTTCTGAGTTCTATGCAATTCAAAGTGTACTTACGACAAAATGTCCCTTACGACATTTGAAATTTCCAGTGTCGATGTACATGTCTATAGAAGTTTCGGTTTCGGCCGAGATTGGAGCCAAGTGCTCGTAAAACACTTAATATATTTCAAATATTTTATTTTTATTTTGCGTGTTAATAAACATATTATCTAAGAAATAGATCATCGTGGCTGTACGTTTTCATTGAAACGTCTTATAAGCAAAATAAAATAATAACAGTGAAAAAAAATAGATGCAACTGTTTCACCGCGGAGAAAAGTTACTAAGAGGTTTATATCTTTATTTTGGTCCAATGACCAAATTTTCGAATTGCGCAAGATTTTGTAAGTTATATTTTTTATCAAATAAGGAAAAAAAATTAAGGTATAGTTTTTTTTGTATAAGCTTTACGAAAAAACTGGGGATTTTTTTTTCCTTAATTATAAATCATCTGAAACAATAGAATGAATGCATAATCTCGAGGGTAGAAATTATTGAACGTGCTGTTCCAATTATTGACCTTCAAGTCCTCGACTGGATGAGAAGCTCTCGCGCGGCACTGGGGATTATTGCATGGTGTGAATCTGTATATATGAAATTAAGAGACTGGTTAAGAGTATGGCGAATAAAAAATCGTGTGGCTATGATGAAATACCAATTTCTGTAATTAAGGACTGTATGGATATATTTGCGGAACCTTTAGCTAGTTTTTATAACAAATGTGTGGACCTTGGCATTTTCCCAGACCCATTAAAAATTGCTCGTATTCTTCCAATTTATAAAAAAGGTTCTAAATACGAACCCTCGAACTATAGACCAATATCTTTGCTACCAGTTCTTTCGAAGATTTTTGAAAAACTACTCAAAGCTAGGTTATCCGAAGATCTAACTAGATACGAGGTTTTAAATGCGAGACAATTCGGTTTTCAAAAATGCTTAGGGACGACTGATGCTGTTGAAAAGTTTGTCGACGATGTAATATTAGATCTAAATAATAAAAAAAGGGTAGCAGGATTATATCTCGATCTTAGTTCTGCTTTTGATTTAGTTGACCATAACATTCTTAGTCAAAAACTAAGTCATTATGGCGTACGCGGAAAATCCTTATCTTTATTCAACAGTTATTTAAAAAATCGGAAACAATTTGTTGAAATTAAAAGCATTAATAATGGGACAGAATCAACTGTTAAATCTGATTTGGTAGAGGTAACTAGAGGAGTCCCACAGGGGTCGGTATTGGGGCCCATACTTTTCATAATTTTCACTAATGACATGGTTAGTTACATGTCCAGGAATGTTCCTGACTTGAAAGTTGTGGCATACGCAGATGACACGAATGCTACAATATCAGCAAATAACATGACAGATCTTAACTCAAAAGTTAATGAGGCTCTTGGCAGTTTTGATACATGGTTTAGAATAAATAACTTAAAGCTAAACTTGGGAAAATCTAATGTTATGCTCTTTAAAACAAGTTCCAAAGCAAAGGATAAGTTATCAGTGAAAATTAATTGTAACGAAATCAATCAAGTTGAAGTAGTAAAATTTTTAGGAATACGTGTAGACTCACTTTTAAGCTGGAAAGATGAGTTGCATGAAATTGAAAGCAGCGTCTGTTCAGCGTGCTATGCCATTCGTAGTCTAAGGGATGAAGTAGATATAAACCATCTTAAAATGGTATATCACTCATTGGTAGAATCCAAACTGAGGTACAGTATTAAGTTCTGGGGTAACGGATATATAAGCAACATCAATAAGGCATTTGTATTACAGAAACGAGCCATAAGAACGATAATCCGAATTCCTCAGTGGGTTTCATGTAGAGATTACTTTATTAAGCTTAGAATTCTAACAGTGCCCAGTTTGTATGTCCATGTCCTACTTACATCCTATGTAAAAAATCTACACGAATCAGAGGAGGATAGACAAGTTCGTATAGCAACACGAAGAAAGAACATGTGCAATACATTTTTTCCGAAATTACAAGTGATCAGACATTCCGTCCGTTATCAAGCAATAACCATATATAATAGGTTGCCTAATGATTTAAAAGCAATCCGAGATTGTCAAGTTTTTAAGAGATCTCTTAAACAGTTCCTATTAAAAGGTTGTTTCTACACTATTGACGAAATTTTTCAAAATAATAAGTATTGTTTAAAAGCATAATTTATTTTTATTTTTGCATGACCTTATTGCTTTATTGTATTGTTTTTTTTTTATGTTACCTGACATTGTACTATTAACTAATGTAATGTATTCTACTTATGAAATTTAACTGAATTTAATGTTATAATATTTACTTATGAGATTTAACTGAATTTATTTGTTACTTTAAGGTTTCTATTTTCTTTTTGTGTATATTGTATAATCTGCTACACCCTAAGGGTTTCATGCTTTATACTGTATTGTGTATATCTGTGTAAACATGATTGCATTGAATAAAAAATGAATGAAAATGAAATGTATACCCTAAATATTCATTAGTATAAGCTTCCGAAACTGTAGGATTTAATGTGACCAAAAACTTTTCTTCCCCCGACTATAAAGAAATACTGCCGATTTACAAAATTTAAACATCATATATTTCTTAAGTGGAACTAAGATACCTTTTGCTCTAGTACTGATCGGGGTATTCTTTCCACTGACTTAATTTCCACAAATAATAAAATCCTAAATGGAATGATTTCATGAATTTCCATTTCTTAATTGTGTATCGTATGTAACTGTAGGTATCGTGAAAAACAAATTCAGCTTAGGTGCACTATATGTTAGATATACATCTGATATCGAACAAATTAAATTTAATATTTTTAATAAAATCAGACACGAAAACTAAGAACGTGAGTTCGATCCACCCCGACGTCGTTGGTAAACCCCGTATTTTTCTTTGGTACTTAACCTATGTGAAAGCGATTTTGTACAAAATGGATGCATTTCATGGATTTCATAATAACATCACTCAGCCTATAACAGCCCACTGCTGGACAACGGCCTCTCCTTAGCCAATTCGTATGAACGCATTAGGTAAAAAATCCCTAATTTATAATAGAGCTGTATAAAGTGATTCCCATTTCTATAATTGTCCTAACTGTGTCGGGTCGGGCGATACGACGATGGTCGATAACCTACCGACTTGGAGTGGTGCCCACTGGTTTTAGACCGCTCGGAGATCGACTCGTAAAGGGGTCGTGTTTTAAGAAACCTAATTTTACAGCATCTTTTGCCATCGCATTTCAGGGAAAGACTGACCTTTTGGTGTCACTAGGAGCTTCAGTATTAATATAATTGAGATAGAATTGTGACTCATTAGTCAGAACGTTGCCGTGAATAAACTGTGGCAAAAAAATATTACATACAAAGCTACCAAATTAACTTGAACCGCAAAGTGCTAAACATTCAATTTCCTTGACTGTACATAAAACATGCAACCGTCAAAACACTTGCATCATTATTTTTTAATGTTTATTGGTTTTGTTTACGTCTACGCTAAATTGTTGTACGATGAATGTCACCTAAGATTCGGCAGGTTCAAGTTTATTGCGTAGTACCGTAGCGTAGTACTAACTATATTCGTGCTAGTATAATCGTTGTAAAAGGTTAATTAATGAAACTGTTTGTTCGTGATACCATTTTAATTAGGCGATAATTCGTTGAAAATTTGATATACCAGTAATAATTTACATCGCGGCATCGAAACAAGGTCCTTCACTATTATTTTGCGACAAGTAATTATAGTGGATTAGGGATTATCCATTAATTATGTCACACCAATTTTATGATTACCCCTCCCTCCCCCATTGTCACACTTTGTCACAATTAACTACACCTCCCTCCTTAGTGTGACGTCACATGTAGGTACTTAGATTTTTAGTTTTTTGAGAAGGTAAAAATTGCAACATTACTTTGAAAGTGACTTTTTATTAGGATTGCTCAAAATGATTTGTAAAATGAACGAAGAGAAAATTAACTTATTCTCAATCCGTCCAAGGATTTTGGATTTTCTATTCTTTTATGTTCATGTATTCATGTATGTGAGGATTGTAACGTCACAAACATAGAACTCCTCCCTCCCCCTATCACGATATGTCACATTTTGTGGACCCCCTCCCTCCCCTTTGAGGTGTGACGTAATTTATGAATGATCCCTTACACTAATTCACTTATACGTACTGTATCGTGGAATAGTAAAGTAACATTGTTCATCCTTTAAAAAATAATAACAAGTGGAAATGTACGCGTCAACAGAAATCTCTAGAAACAGATATCGGCAGCATCCGAACCAAATATTACCGGATAAAATACTTCTGATGACATACCGTTGACTTCATGTTGACTTAGATACTTAGATGGAGAAAAATAACTTTTACGTCAAACTTGCTCAATAACAGAAATTGGTTCAGTTGTTTTGGTACTCCAGAAGTTCATAACTTCATATGCATCGTATGACGTAGGTACAGAGCATTTGATGACCTGGGGTTATAAGAGCATAATAATAATACAGGGTGTAAGTCTAATACGGGCGAAGCTCTTAACGAGCGTTGGCTTAGGACATAATTACAGTTACATAACTTTTACTTAAAATTAGGGCAACAACATTAACCGTACGAAATAATTCAGCGCGCAATGTAGAACAACACACTCAAGTTAAACGCTCATTGACAGCTAATTTCAAAAGCAGATAACCTAACTGCAATATCAATATTAACAAATGTTCGTACGTACTTCTCTAATAAAATATGTATATATTTCGTAACGTATGTCAAAGGCAGAAGGATCAAAATCGTATACATATTATTAGAGCCGACCGTACCTACATTGCTTCTTCCAAAATCTTCATAAAAATATCTGTGGGGTCATAATTAAGAGTAACTTAAAAAAACTCGTAAACTATGATTACACTAATGAATTCCCATACCTAGTTTAATTTATCGCCCGTATTAGATTTCCACACGGTATACCGCCCTGGCCTTGGCCGTGTGGTGACGGCAGTAAGAATACATTTGTCACCACCCCAACTCCTCCTGCGGGTGTCGTAAGAGTCGACTAAGGGATTGAAGTGTCACTAACTATTATTTGATAAGAGATTGATGACGGGCAGCAGCGTCATCATAGGGGACACATTACTGCGATCGCCAATCCGCTTGCCCAGCGTGGCGATTATGGGCATTTACCTCCTAATGCGTCTATACGCATAGTTAATAGGAGAGGCCTACGTCCAGCAGTGGACTATCACAGGCTGATGATGATGATGATACCGCCCTGTGCCTGTGACCCACCACTAATAATATACGTTTACTTTTTAGAAATCCCTCATCCATCATCATATCAGACGAACGACGTCCACTGCTGAACATAGGCCTCCCCCAAAGATTGCCACAATGGCTGGTCCTGCGCCACCCGCATCCAGCGGACTCCTGCGACCTTCACCAGGTCATCAGTCCACCTCATCTTTATCCATAGTATTTTATTTATTTATTTAAACTTTATTGCACAAAAGTAAAACTTAAAGTACAACAGGCGGACTTAATGCCATGAGGCATTCTCTACCGGTCAACCTTGGGGCAAAGCAGAGAAAATTGTAGGCGGCGCAAATATATAAATATAAAACAAATCTGTGTATAATAAATTAATTAAAAAGCAATTACAAAATCGTACATATACACGGTGCTCGTGAGCATTCCGAAAGATTTTAATGCTGGATTCCTGACCACATTTAGAGTCTTTAATGTTATATAAAATTTCCTGGATTCGGCTTGGTTTCAGAGATAATCAACCTTTTTTCGAAATAAGTTTTTCGACGTAACTCGTCATTTAACTTCTTTATGATTACAATGCCACCACAATGTGCTCTAATATTACCACACCTTTTGCCTGACAATCAAAAAATACGAATAGACTTGACGAAATAACCTATATCTAAAAAAACAATTGAAATAAATAATTTAAACAAATTGTTGTTATGATAAAAAGTACTGGAAATGTTAAGAAGTATTCAAAAAGACAAAAAAAAAGAAAAAAAATTTTTTTTTTTTTGGTGGAATTGACTTTTGGTCTCATAATATTTTACGTTTATTTTGATGCCTAGAATGCACAGTTAAATCTTTCGCAATGCTCGCGAGCACCGTGTATATTATACATGCATAGGTACATTATAACATACGCTAACCTATTTGGGTTCCCTCTATCTGGCATAATTTTGTTTGTCCGAAACGATTAGGACATAACAGACTTGGCATAATCTATTTTGGCATAATCTTAATGAGGCAGAAACATCACTTGGTATAAATAACAATATTTCGAACATTATTTTGCCCGAAACTATCTTGGCATATTATTATTTACGCCGAGTCTTATAAGACAGAAATTATATTTGCATATTTTTTTGGCATATATTTGAATTGCATTTTTCATTAGGCAGAATTTGACGTGAGGGTGAAAATGTCTGCAGTGAGCGAGCGAAGCGAGCGAACAAAACCTTCCGGGGCAGATCCGACTCGGATAGGTTAAGTTAGAAGACTAAGTCTTCGAGGTTGTTTTTTTTTAGCAACCTAGAAACTACTCAGCTCAGTAAGTAAGTAACGTGCAGAAACTACCTCGATTATATTGAGAGGTTGTAATTATTCCTTCTCTGTTATGCTAAAACAAACTATGCCGATACTTTTTATGCACATCCAGATTATGCCTCATCATGAATAGGAGCATCGAAATTATGCTCGTGTAATATTCGAACAACTCGAAATAAGCTAAATTTGAGTATGCCACAACAGTTTCTGCACAAAGCCCATTATGACTACATAGTTTATGCCATATAGAATTATTCGTAAAAGAATTATGCCACAACAGGGTGAACCAATATATTTATATAAATATCATACATATATACATAATTACATATACTCGTAATATAATAATAATATAACTTGCTCATGAAGGAGATATCAATTAGTTTTATTACAAACGTGTCAAAACACAAACAGTACGATTAAGACAATCGGGACGTTTCCTAACTCATGGACGTTTCGTCTTCTTCAACTTCATGAAGATCGACCTATTATCTTTATAATGTTGAATATGAATACCTTTGAATATTTCGTAATAGTTATCAATAGAATAGGTACCACTTTTGGCAACTGTCAGTAGAATCCTGATAAACAGTTACTACAAAAAGCCTTATCGGCCACAGACACAATTTTTGGTCCTCAGTGTGACTCTCTGAGTACGACGTCCATAGGGTATAATGTTCGAGGCAATAACATACAATAACATATGAGTAAGTGTCCTCGGATACTATCACTTATGTAATAGAATAGTCCATTCGAGAAAACATTCGATATGAAAGTTTAGGTCATACTTAGGGAAATAATGGTCTGGCGAGGCGAATGCATTTTACACAAAAATCACAAAATAGATATACCTACGAGATACCTACATCTCATTATTTTAACGAAATGGGACTTAATAGCATACAGGGTGTAAGTCTAATACTGGCGAAGCTCGTAACAGATGTTACACCTACATTTAGATAGCTTTTACTTAAAATTAGAGCAACAAAATTATCCATACAAAAATTTCGGCGAGCAATGTACAGCAACACACTCAAGTTAAACGCTCGTTGACAGTAAATTTTAAAAGCAGATGACATAACTGCCATATATATTATTATACAGTGTGTGTCCATGATATTGGCTTTTATCGAAACCGAGGAATGCGATGCAGATTTCTAGCCAAACCGTGAACATTATTCGATTCAAAATGCTAATTTTAAAAGGAATCAACTTTCTAAGAAAAGTTAATCGAGAAGCAAAGTACTTCAAAATGAATCGTTAATTTGCACTTGACAATGACAGATCGCAGCCACTCACAACGCTTGACAACTAAGCAGTACACGCGTTACATTGATCGTTCGGAGGAAATAAAATGAATTGTACGGTCAATTTAAATATTTGACATGTGACACCCCTGGGGTTGCAAGCGCCCATAGGCTACGGTGACTGCTTTCCATCAGGCGGGCCGTATGCTTGTTTGCCACCGACGTGGTATAAAAAAAAAAAAATTGTCCAATGTTAATACTTGAAAACGATTGCTAGTAATGCGTATTATTACACATTTTCGTAAAAGCCCGGGTCATAGAAACACACTGTATATAACAAATTTTCGTACCAACATTGCTGCTCCGAAAATATTTAAAAAAATCTGTGGGGTTATAATTAAGTGTAACTTAAAAAACTCGTAATCCATGATTACACTGATGAATTCCATGCCTGGTTTAATTGATCGCCCGTATTCGATTTACACGCGGTATAAATACGACGTTATCTGGGTAAAGGAACCTGTCGAATTGTCGATGGTGCTTACCTCGCATCGCTGTACGAACTTGGGAACATAACTTATATTTTAAAGACAAACGGGTCTTAATCGCGTAAACTTACGTTTAATTATATCCTGACGATTCGGGCATGACGTTACACCCGTGGTCGCAGGCAGGTGAGTCTGCCGTAAGTTTACGCGATTAAGACCCGTTTGTCTTTAAAATATGAGTGATAATCGTGAAAGTTTAAATCAATATATTGGGAACATAACGACAATAAGGTCTTTACCCAGATGTCGTCACAAATAAGCTGAAATTAAAGTAGTACTTAACCTTAAACTTGGAAGAATTTAAAAACATCGTGCGGACTAGCCTTCTCGTCGCTGTGTAGAGCCGAAAAATTCTGTCTTTAAAAAAAATACAAAAAGTGGGTAAAAAAGTATGTATCTTTAAAGATACACTGCCAAGTTAAGGGGAAGCGTCTACTATAGGTACTTAAATAAAAACCGAGAACCTTTAAGAAATAATGTTTATTCGAGTTATTTAATCCAAATTTTACCTGAGTAGTATTTGGTGTGGCCCATGTAACACGTGGCCCTGTTGCATCATTCATTTACACGGGTTCTACTTCTACAGCCGATAGTTCATAGTCCGTATCGAACAAATCTGCAATGATATTAGGTCAAGTATACACTCACGAAGATAAGAAAAAAAGTCGCTAAGCACTAATATTAAAGGACTATCAAAATGACCAAAAAGCAACAGAAATGGGAGTAGAGTCATTAAAAAGGTCTGCTTAGGTATGTTGTTTATTTCATTGTATAGGTGCAAAGTTGAATTCCATTGGATAATTTTATATGAGAGGCATTCTGCGGGTACTCTCTAAGTAAATCACCGTCGTCCACACACCAATCATCATAGTATTTACTCTGACTAAAATACAAATATCTCCGTGAATTCAACATGGTACCCATAGAATGAAATGAAATAAATGTAAATACCTATTTAATGACACCACTTTCAGCTCTGTTGGTTTTTAGCCCATTTTTCATACAAATCTGCCCATGGTTCTTTGTATTTTTTCATAAATATTCTGTTTTTTCCTCTTAGAATAACCAGTTATTCTGATGCTTAACATCATCATCATTAGCCGACTTCAGTCCACTGCTGGACATAAGCTTCTCCCATTAGACGCCCAATAGATTAACAGTTGTAGCCTATATACCCTTGTACATTGAACGGAAATTGTGGTCTACCACTTTTCGACTCTATTTAGTAGTCATGTTTTAGTCGAAAAGTGATTAAGTACTATTATTTTAGTATTACCTACTATGTATATAATTCATAGAATGGTAAGTGACACTTCAATCCCTTAGACGGTTCTTTACGACACCCGCGGGAAGAGTTGGATTAGTGAATGTAGTGATCAATGTACATATTATTACTGAAAATTGAAATGAATTGTAGTGTTGCTTGCCATTCTTCGATATAAGATTGATGATGGGCAGCAGCGTCATCATGGTGGACACATTACTGCGATGGCCAATCCGCATGCCCAGCGTGGCGATTGTGGCATTTATCTCCTAATGCGTCTATCTATAAGCGGAGAGGCCTATGTCCAGCAGTGGACTAAGATATGCTTATAATGATGATATGATTTATATGTACCTATATTATAATCATTATTTCGCCATAGTAGTACCATAGTAAACAATAGAGAACAGAAGAGGGAGAATGATTGGACACTTGTTACGAAACGACGAGCATCTAAAGATTATAATAGAAGGAAAAGTTGAGGGAAGGAGACAGAGAGGAAGACCAAGGAGAGCCTATATGGACCAAATAAAAGAAAAGGTGCACGTGGTGTCGTATCAAGCAGTCAAGGAGAAAGCCCAGGAAAGAGAAGCGTGGAATTTGCTCTACCGACAAGAGCCTAGCTCTTAAGTTTATGATGAAGTACCATAGGGAAACGCTGTCGCGTACCGGATAGAACAAGACAAGGGCGGCAAAGCCAAGATACGAGCGGCGTGTCTGCGTATGCGCACAGGCGAGGTCCGCTAGACGGCGCGATGCAAGGGACGGCCCGGTTGCGTCAGCGACGCGTTACAACTTAGATTAGACTAGATCTACAATACAAGTATACTTTTTTGTCAGCCTCCGTAGCCTAGTTGGTAGTGACCCTGCCTACGAAGCTGGAGGTTCCGGGTTCGAATCCCGGCGAGGGCATTATTTGTGTAGGTATTTATTTATCACGAATAAATATTTGTTCCTTGGTCATGGCTGTCTATCAATTTAAGTATCTATATGTATCTATCTATTATGTATATCGTCGCCTGGTATGGTACCCACATCACAAGCCTTAATTGAGCTTACCGTGGGACTAGGTCGATGTGTGTAAGATGTCCCAAGATATTTATTTATTTATTTACTTTTGCCGTGTGGTGACGGCAGTAAGACTACATTTGTCACCACCCCAACTCCTCCTGCAGGTGTCGTGAGAGTCGACTAAGGGATTGAAGTGTCACTGACCTGACCATTCTACAAGATTGATGATGGGCAGCAGCGTCATCATAGTCGACACATTACTGCGATCGTCAATCCGCTTGCCCAGCGTGGCGATTATGGGCATTTGCCTCCTAATGTGTCTATACGCAAAATTAATAGGAGAGGCCTACGTTCAGCAGTGGACTAACTATGATGATGACAAGTATACAGGTTGTAATAAAAATATAGTTGGCTGTTATTTTAAGTGCCAGTATCGTATTCTGATTAGAGGATTTCTCTAAAAGTTTGTAATAAAGTTGGTAGGCTGGTAAAGTCAATGATTCTGAACAAGATTCACCACATTTGCTAAAATTTCTCAGAAAGTTTGTATGGAAGTTTAATTTTTTTCCTAATACAGATTCCTGTAGGTACATTTCGGTGACAAATAAAGAATGATTCATTCCAACATTATCGGACATTTGGGAAATGTCCTATAATGTTAGAATGTTGCTCAGCACCATTGACTCTACCAGCCTACAGAAATTTTATCAATATCGAAGACGTGATTCAAATGTACAAACTTTTGAGAACTGCTGATTAGGACAAACTGGAAAAAACAATTTCGCCTGAAAAACATTTTCTATGGAGGGTTGACCTGACCTAATACTATGATCTACCTACCCCGTATAAAAACTTTTGTTTTTTTTTCTAGGTAAGTACTCCTATTTATTTCCTAGCTAATATAATACAATCTTAAGCATGTTAAAAGTTTATACCAATAATTGAACTCAACTAACTACCCTTATTAGCTAATAATTTAGAATGTTATAGATTAAGCTAAGAAGTAAGTACCTAAGGAAATCTGTATTTTATCATTGAAAACAAACAGCTGAAATTAAAAAAAAAAATTACATCTTTACTGCTACATATATTGATATTTTCTCTATATCTGTTTGTTTATTGATAGATAAATAAACTTTATTTAAATAAACTTTATTTATCTATCAAGTTAGTGATCTGATAGCGACTAGTTTTTGCATCATTCTCTCATTTACATTTAGATTAAATTATTCTACACAAAGTTACAAAATAATCGATAGCTAAAAGAGGAATCCGAGGTCCAAAACACTTCCCGAATAGTATAATACAAGTTATTAAACTAATCTTTATACTGAGTTTCGCACAGGTCTTTTAAAGACCTAGATTCATAATTCCATTTATTTGCGCAGTTAGATAATAAAATAAGTGAGCCAATAACTGCAAGAATTTCTACAAAATTTACTATTCAAGGTGTTAAAGCGAGACGGGGCGATTGTTTATATTGCCGTCTCTACCGGACGCCTAATGCAAGCGTGCTGCTTGTTTCGTCATACATTCTCTAACACGACCAAATTAGATTGACACCTATCATTTAGGAATGCATAAGAAAATCTAGATCTAAATTACCAGTTTAAATACCTCTGCCTGTAACAAATAAGGTTGAGTTGTGGGATCTAAAGACGCTAACTACCAGGGCATCAGCTATCAAAGGGGGAAACTGGGACATGTCATACATAGTTGCAGATTTCTCGCGATACGTTATCTGCGGATCATGTTTCCCTGGTAGGAAAGAAGATGTGACTAGATGTCATGTCGCTGAAAAATCGCACTAATTTAAACACAATATAGATAGACTATTCGTGTCTTTCCAACACATTGTTGTAAAACTTGGAGATAATAATTTAATAATTATAATTGTCGATCGATCTCGCAATCCGCATAAACGGCATCTGCTCTCAAACGTGCCTATTTTGCGTGGTCCCAACGCTGGCCCAGTACTTGTTGGATGGAGACTTCACATACACGCTTGAATTTCTTCGCACGTGTATGCTATGCAGGTTTCCTCGCGATGTTATCACCGTAAAGCACTTGTAACATAAGTACTTAGCACTTCCTACATAAGTTTTTGTGAAAAACTCATTGGTACAAGCCGGGGATCGAACTCTGTATGTACGTTTTACCGTGTCATATCTATTAAACTTATACCTTTTTTCACAAGCCACGAGGAGTTGTAGGTATCCTTTTACAAGGTATTCATTGTGTATATACTGCCAAATTTCCCAGACAAGCATATAAAATCAGTAAGAGAGGAATCAGTGTCGTTCCGAAGTTTGTGATAGAGCGTGTCCAATATAAGGGACGGCGAGCTCTCCCGGCGACATTAGCCGTCTGTCCGTGCGCTAGATAACATCACAAGATACACAGAAAATATCGTAAAAGTTATTTAATAAGATTTGTTGATTGTGAAGTGCAGTTTTTTGTGATTGTTTGGAATTTTTTAATCAATTCGTTCGGTGAGTTTTCTTGTATTTTTTTATATTTACTATAAAAAAAATTAAGGATAACTTTTTGGGGTGGTCTTTTAGAGTGCTTTTTTTTTTCATTAATAATAAGAATAACGACCTTATTACCCCACAGTAAAGGAAGCTAGTATATAATATTAAAAGGCGTGACCACGGAAAGTGCCTAAAATATGCCGATAAACATAGAATCATTAAAACCCAGATTAAAAAACATGTCAATACAAAATTAATCATAATAAAAATTTTTTTAAGATGTTTAGTGTTAAGTGTAGTTTTAACACTTAACACTAAACATCTTAAAAATAACTAAATTACACAAAACCCAGATTTATGTAAATAGATAATGCATAGATACCTAATAGGTACATGCGCTTTCCACCAGCAATGCGCAAACGCATGTCGAATTGCGGACTCATGCGCAGACTGCGAGGCGGATTCCAATTTTTAAATACCATTAGACCATACCTTAGGACGTTGACTGATAGAACCATTAGAAGTCATCTGAAATGTACATCAAATCAAAATTGTATTGGTAGAATTGAAATCACCACGTGTATAGCAATTTACAGCCAAAATAATGAATTAGCCAAAACTTTTCCGTTAACAAAAACTGAAGAAGAATGCGTAACTCTTACGGGTTGTTTCATAATTTACCATAATCCCGGGATTACTATATCTGTCAGATAAAATTGTCATGAGTCATGATCGTTTTCCCAGGCATAAAAAGAAAAGTGCAACTAACATTTATCTGACAGATGTATTTTAACCGGGAATGCTGTAAAATTATGTTTAACTTATTGTGAGTGTGAGTATTTTATTATTTTTTCTTTAATAGTGTAAGCCTTGTATTATCAAATCGCGATTAGAATGGGATTCGAAAGTACTGTTGACACAACAGTGTATAAGTGACAATAGTGACAATAGATTAATTAATTACTCAATACATCTATGAACAACTCTTTTCTTGGTAAATATTGTGTCTCATTTGTTGTTCTGATTCCGATTTGATAATATTTTGTTGGTGTGTCTTATAATATAAATAAAATAAATAAATAAAACCTTACAAGTTTCATAATTACTAACGAGAGAAAATTACTACTTAATTCGAATTAAACACAGTCTACCTTCCGTTAAAACTAGTACATAGATATAAACTATTAACTGCCCAGACTAGGTCGTGGCTTAGGATACCTAGATAATTACCGGAAATTCTAGACACCATGTTTAGTGAGACCGGCGGCCGCGAATCATATGACTGTCGGTCGTTCACATTATGTGATTACCTAAGACCCTATTTCCCTACCTGTTACTTGGGTAGCGGTAGATAGCTTATCCACTTGCTTATTACAGACTATGCATAAAACTTTACGTTTTTCATATTTTATTTCAATCCATCTGAACTATGGACATATTAATTTTTAGGGACACCCAATTAGTGTCAGATTCAAGCCTTAATTGCAGTCAGGCTTGTAACGACAATTAAGTACGATATCTTTAAGAACTAGACTTGATCTGCTTTTTGTATTATAATATCGCTTATAGTTAATAAAATCAACACAAAACCCGGTCTTTCATTGAAATTTTGTGCTTAATTTTAATCTCACATTAATTGGGTGTGCCTAAGTGAAAAAGATTCTATGTCGTAGACACTTCCTTAATAAACATTAATAAAATCAAGTTAATAAAATCAACACAAAACCCGGTCTTTCATTGAAATTTTGTGCTTAATTTTAATCTCACATTAATTGGGTGTGCCTAAGTGAAAAAGATTCTATGTCGTAGACACTTCCTTAATAAACATTGTGATCATCATTTTAGGCGCATATACTCGTATTTCTGGACTGTCTAGGCCTAGCTAGGGTACGTCGCTAGCGTAGCATTAAGCACCCTCTCATCTCTTCTCCTCCAAAACAATAAAGCCCTGAAAAATGTATCATGAATTAAAAACAAATATTTATGTACCTATTTAATCCCTCTCTGTGTACTCGCATGTACTTTTTCCTCAGTTTAAATAAATGTACAATATGTACATATAATCTGCGGGATCAATTATTTATGTTAAACCCGTATTTCATTAAACTGTTCATTTTTGAACAACCTTGGCGGCATTTGCAAAAGTTACCTCATTTTGTCATTTGCATCGAAAATGAGTAGAACTATTTAGAAATAACCATGGTGAAATAAACCTGATTTTCGTCTAATCTAATTCATACCTATCGCCTTCATCAGCGTAGAGCTATTTACGTAGTGAAGATCGTAGAACAATCGTACACAACTCGACAACGTGGGACTATACCTTAAAAGGTCAATCTTGGCTTGTGTTGTGTTGTGAGTAGGTACTAAGCAACGATAATATACGGATTTTTTTTCCTTTTTTATCCATGGGTCAATGCAACATGTGATGGTTATTTGATTTGAAATTAAGTAAGGAAAAAAGTAAATTTTAGAAAATGATGATAATATCTGCATTTTTTCAAGAAAAATGTAGTTTTCTGCAAAATAGTGAAAATAATTGCCATTTTTTAACAATATTTTATTTCGGATTTTTTGCACTGTAATTTTTAGTGAATATTAAAAATTATGTAAAAAAAACTAATGCCTAAAATCCTAAAATATTTCACCGATAAAATGAGCTAGAATTTATACCCTTTTGTATGTACAGATTATCGAAAACCACCCTGTATGATATTGAACATAGAAAACAGCACTGACTAATTATGAAATTTTGAATTGTGTGCAATCCCAATTCACGTCTAGGGGCGGCGGCAAAAAATAGTTTTTTCTACCACATTGTCGTACTTAGTGATCAAGGTAATATATTTACGAAATTCATAATTTCCTGTACTAACGGCCACTGAACTAAGCTACTGTCAGACAGACAAACGGGTATGGCAAAACTATAGATCAGTTCCTAATTTACTACCGAACCGTAAAAACGAACTATAAGTACCTAAGAACAATTATACTTTTCCTCCAAAATAATTATGTTCCTGGAATCCTAACTTTCCTCAACTTCATTCAACATTGACCTAACGTGACCAAACGCAATGCACATGGCACATGCACTATTGTCACATGATATCATTATTGACCAACGATATGCAAGTACTAGGTAGTTCTAGACTAGCGGGATCCGGCTTGTCTCGGTCTTATCAGTTATCACTCATTTGTTTACCGGTTCCAAGTAAATAACTTGGTGTAAATAACTTTTTTTGGTTTTATACCAATTAGCATTTTGATAAGTTACATTGTAATTGTATCGTAGAATGATTGCTTTCCAAATTATCCGTAGCGTATAAATAATAGTATAGTTGTAGAAGTACCATAGTAAAACTTTTACCATTTTTTTTCACGAAAACATTCCAATTTATCTTGCCGTTTCAATGCAATAGATATTGAAGTTCATTGTGGCAGCCTGACAACAATAAGAATTCGGGTATTTCCGTGAAAAGCCTGAAATTCCTGAAAAGGTTTATGCACTACATTCTGTACCTAACTATGCGAGTAGTGTGCATTAGTTAATTAATAAAGGACTGAATAACTACCCTGGTGACGGCATTAAGAATACATTTGTGACCACCCCAACTCCTGTCGTAAGAGTCGACTAAGGGATTGAAGTATCACTGACCATTATTTGATAAAAGATTGATGATGGGCTGCAGCGTCATCACAGTGAACACAAATTACTGCGATCGTCAATCCGCTTGCCTAGCGTGGCGATTATGGGCATTTACCTCCTAATGCGTCTATACGCATAGTTAATAGGAGATGCCTACGTCCAGCAGTGGACTATCACAGGCTGATGATGTGATGATGAACTACCCTGGAATAAACAATAATGAATTGGTGGTTAACGGGTCAAGTGTGTGGTATAAAGGAATTTGCTGCCCAGTTTTTTCAAGGGACCACACTATGGGGATATTTGAAAAGTTACATTAAGTTTATTTTATGGGACTAAAGTAGACATCTAGGCTTTTTTAGCGCTTGGTTGCACCGTCGTGGCATAACTGTACTCGTGCGTAATGTGTAATATTTCCTCACAGTTGTTTCCATTCAATGAATGACCTTTAGTGGTAAGATGTTATTCACATTTCCTTATCTAATGTAGGTCGCCTGACAACTATCCATATTGTTTTCTATACTACATACGGAATATAGAATATTCTGCGACCTCGTGGAAAATACCTTTTAATACTTCCTGGAATCCTACCATTTATACAATGGCCATATTCGTTAAAATGATCGTATTTATTACACAACTTTCAAAGTTCAGCTCTGTATATTCATTTATATCAAGGTTTGTGGGTGAATCTAGTCAACGAGTCAATCATAATAGAATGCTCTCTAAAAAATGTTCAGAAAATGAAAAAATTTACCTAAATAACATGTAGCATAATATAACAAAGAAATCCTTTTGCCATTTTACTTATGTCTCTGGGATCATTGGACTTTTCTAACTTTTCTTCTTCTCTACAGATCGTTGGTTGGAACGTTTAGATTGGCCATGTTCTATTTGAATTTGTCCATAAGCGCGATTTTATGAAAAGTGTAATGTAAGCCCACAGCCGCAAAATAAAATTGCATACCTTAATCGTTTTTGGGGAGCATTTTGAGCTCGCTTTAAGGTGCATTTAGACCAAACATTCGCTCATTCTATCCCCTACTCTACAAAATCAACGAATTTCGACGAATCGCGTTTTGTGTAACGAACGAATTTCGTAGAGTGGGGGATAGAATCAACGAATCAACGAAATCAACGAATTTCGACGAATCACGTTTTGTGTAACGAACGAATTTCGTAGAGTGGGGGATAGAATGAGTGATGCACCTTTAGACATCCATGTTTAGTCGCAGATGTAAAAGGTGGTTCGAATTTGCAGAGACATCGATATTGTTCATCGTAACACTGAACAGACCTTGACCCTATGGTTTATTTTCCATTAGGTCATTATCACGCGACCTGCCATTTCGATTTCGTAACATAATTATGATGGTATGAATGAGAGTCGGTCTGGCAGTGATGGCGAGTTGCCAACCGCTAATTGACTTATTTATAATTATAATCGATCAATCTTATATCTAAGTGATCCTATTTCTACCTACATTTGATAAAATGGCCTCCGTAGCTGACCGCTGTGACCCTGCCTACGAAGGTGAAGGTTCCGGGTTCGAGTCCCGGCGAGCATTTATTAGTGTTTCATCACAAAAATATTTAGTTTTGAAGTTGAAGTTGGACTGAATTGCACATGCAGTGCAAGTATTATAAAATGATGACGTACTGCGTGGATACTTTCGAAATCTTTACAGTCTTATATTTACTAGCTTTAACTAAATAATAAATAATGTATATCTCTAAATAATGCAGTCCGCTCTCCTGTGACGTGACCTGCGATGATAGATCAATTCAATTTAGATTTGGACATCTTCCATTAATCACAAACGTGTCAAAACTCAAATGCACAACCGAGGTCACATACCCCATTTACCATGTAACATGATAAAATTTGCGTCAAACTTATACCAAGGTAGCATAGCTGGTAAGAGTCGTGAAGCCATGTCGCTAGCCCGCCAAACGTCACAGAGTCAAAGTTCTCGAGCCAAAACAAGATAACTCTTGCTCAACTCTGCTGCCCTAGTAACTGTAATCGCAAACGTTGCCTAATTTCGTAGCTCTTGATGAACCACAACTTGGTAAAATCGTAGAGTTGATTGACCTTCAAATGTTTGATACAATTCCAATCAAATGGCACGAAAGTAAAACTCGAATCATAAATACTTTTATGAGACA
This sequence comes from Thaumatotibia leucotreta, assembly GCA_025490895.1. Classification (NCBI taxonomy): domain Eukaryota; kingdom Metazoa; phylum Arthropoda; class Insecta; order Lepidoptera; family Tortricidae; genus Thaumatotibia; species Thaumatotibia leucotreta. Next base: position 29,094 of record JALPQI010004493.1, read on the forward strand.
TGAAATCATATTCATTTTATTGAGTAATTTTCCAAGTAAGAAAATATTACAACTAAAATGAACTAGTCGCGTAGCAATTAAATTAATTTAACCCCTTGGCAACCTAATTAGTTTCATGTTCATTGAGAAATAGTCGAAAACAACGGAAAGATCCGGTAGTCCCCACGCTACAAGTATAAATATTATGACTTCAACCGATAGTGATTTCGCGGTAATGAAACATAATCTGGGTAGAAACAGCAGACACCGCCCGGACATTGAAAACTTGTTATCAATAATGTAAACCGTATGAGATCCCAAATTTGCAAACAATTTCATTTATAAAACCGCAAAGTCAATTCAACATCTAAAACAAAAGCATAAAGAATCAACACTACAAATGGATTGACTTGCTTCGTAAGGCTGCGTTTCCACCAGAGATGTGCGAATTGTATGGAATTGGTGGATGGTGTCAGTTGTATGGAAACACATCCTTCCATACAAATGACACCTATTAATGACTTAAGCGAGGTGTCATTTGTATGGAAACACATCCTCGCAGATCTCTGGTGGAAACGCAGCCTAAATGTGATGATTATCTCCTGCTCAAATGTTCTTTCATGGTAGAGGTAACCTTTATTCTTCTGAATAAAGGTTACCTCTACTCCTAAAATACCTATCTACAGGTATTGGCAGGGTGCAAAGCGGGTGGAGGGGGTAGCCGAAACGATCGCCGCGCTCGCTGCGGCTAAAATTGACATTATGGTCGCCGACTTCAGCTGTCAAATCCATACTGCAGCAAATATTTTCTCATCGTTTTCAGATAAATATTTAATATGGGCCTAGTAAGGTGTGTTATTGTTAATTGCAATAACACCAAGAAGAACAGTGACTGTAAATTTTACCGATTTCCAAGACCATTCGTCGAACATTGATGAAGTATATAACTTATATAAGTGCTGCAATGTGCTTGCATTTCCCATTCTTATTATAAACGCAGTCGCACGATACACTCTCTACATGAGAATTGGTGTTTAGCTGTAAGTAAATTTATTTGTTAGAGAATAGAAAAAACTTTTATTGAACGGTATCGAAACACAAAAATCGGCTTACATAATACTTACAAACAAAGTTGTCTTGTACGCCGTTGCTGTCATTGAAGCTTGGCAATCCACTCGGGATTTGATAATACGGGACATGTCTTCTTGGCGAATATCTTCAACCTCGAGAACATGCCCAGCTTGCACCAATTTCATCCCTTTATTCATCGTCTCCAAATGCGTCTCTATACGCATAGTTAATAGGAGAGGCCTACGTTCAGCAGTGGACTAACATAGGCTGATGATGATGATGATGATTCATCGTCTCCGGTTGGAAAACGATGTCGTGCGTGATGGCACGAAACCCCGTTTTAGTTATGAGTAGGCTCATTTCTAACTGAAAACAACAATATTAATGTTATTAGCAATAATGTTACTGACTGCAATTGTCCAAAATTGCCTTATATATTAAAATAACACAAAATTTAATTAATATTTTTCAAAATATTTACTTACTTCCCGCTTGAAAGCGGCGACTATAATGTCTAAAATGGCCACCTGTCGATGGCGCTGTCATCGCGCACGGTGCCAATAGGTATGCTGTACTATGCCGTAGAACTTTTAGATAAAGGGAGTTTCTCAAGTAGACATGTTCGAACTGTTCGAAGAGGCCTTACTAGACTTATGGAGGTCACGGTGAGGTTTTGACGAAAAGAAATAGATCATTATTTTCTTATAATAACCATCGAACTTCTGCATTCCAGCAATGTCCCGAGTATGCGTAGTCGGTGCCGGCGCAGCGGGGCTCTGCGCAGCGCGCCACCTCCTCGCAGAGAGCTGCGTTTCCCAAGTCGACGTGTTGGAACAGGCCTCACAAGTGGGAGGCACGTGGGTCTACACAGAGAACACGGGTTATGATGACTTCGGGCTGCCCATTCATACCAGCATGTACAAAAGTCTAAGGTACGTCTAGCCTTACAATATATTATGTATCTACCAGAGTTTCTCAAGTCGACGTGTTGGAACAGGCCTCACAAGTGCAAGGCACGTGGGTGTACACAGAAAAAACGGGATATGACGACTTCGGGCTGCCCATTCATACCAGCATGTACAAAAGTCTAAGGTACGTCTAGGCTTAGAAAATGAGTCTCTATCAGGAGAGTTTCTCAAGTAGACAGGCATCCTAAGTCGGATGTACCGAGATGTACACAGAAAACAGAGGCTATGCCGACTTTGGGTTGCCCATACACACTAGCGTGTCTCACACTCAATCGCCAGTAGGTTTACCCTTAGGTTATATTTAGGTATACAATGTCAGTAGTAGAGAGTTTCACAAGTAGACTAGTTGGAACAGGCCTCACAAGTCGCCTTTCGCCTAAATCTTCCGTGTCTCTAGTAGAGCGGGTTTCTCAAGTGGACGGATTTGAATAGGCCGCACTAAGTCGGCGGCCTGAGTATCTAGAAAATAGAAGCTATGAAGACTTTGGACTGCCTATTCACACCAGTAGGTCTTACATATGACATGATTGGTGCGACAATCGCGTCGAGAATCGAGATAGACTTCTCTTCTTTTTCCTATGTTAATGGTCCCTCAACTTTCTTTCCGAAGCCTAACCCCTAGGGAGTGTTCTGACTTCTGAGAGTTCCGAGTATAAGTCTCAAGTCTCAAGCTTGTCTAGCAGGGGGAGTTTCTCAAGTAGACATGTTGGAATTGGAACAGGCCTTACTAGACTTATGGAGGTCACGACCCTCAGTCGTGAGGTTTTAGCGAAAAGAAATAGATAGAAGTTTTGGATGTTAAACTTATGTCATCCATCATAAAAGACTAGAATGTTAAACTTATGACATGTTAGATTCGTCAGCATCACTCTAGCTAAGCATGTGTTGCTATTCCACGCGCGATGCCTTATCTAAGTTTTTCCTAATCACCGACCTAAAGTTCACTCACACCACGTCTGCTTCGCTTCAAAAATATGTACACAATAATCAACCTTATTACACAGACGTAAAGCACAACACGTTATACAAAGTGTAGTGAGTGACAATTATATCCACATGTCTTTATGAAGGGGTCGGAGGCTATCTTGTTACTATTTGTTCTGGATTTCTTTCAATAAAGTTTGTAGTTCTGTTAAATCATAATATTCATAATTCATAATAAATAACCTAGAAATATCGTTCATACGTAGGTACATAGAGTCTGTCAAGACTCGAAAGTGACCTCACCTGAAAAAAAATCACAATCACTAATGAACAAATTGTTAGCTCAGAAATTAAACCTCTGGGGGTCATACTTTGAACAGGAGAAATTAAAGTATCTATATAGTTATACAAACGCTGCCAGCATTCTCGGCACCATGCCAAGGGAGCCCCATTTTTTAGATGTATTTTAGGTTTATTTAGTTTTAATTTAGTGTTATTAATAAGGTTTACCATACCACCATACATTCTTATGAATAAACATTACAATCTGAAAAAATAATGATTATACGAATATAACATTTAAACCTCGAATAAAATAACTTTCTTTGAACCATTATAATAACCAGATTAGCAAACAAAGACACTTAAAAGTGCCCAATAAATCACCTTATAATATTGTCATTAGGTTCAAGAATGGTCAACTGTCAACTTATATCTTCAAGTGTTTACATAATCGGATGAACAATCAAGGCAATTGATTTATGTACCATTTTGTTCTCACAAATGAACTTTGTTAAGGCATCTTGTATTGTTTTCACTACAAGGTACAAATAGGTACATAAATAATTCCTCTTCAAGTCTTCATAGTGCAATGATAACGATATCATCTCTGACATTGAAATTATCAATCTCTGAAGGACGGGTGTAGTAGCTTTTGACATAGTGTATATTGTGCATTTGCAGGTGCTTTCTGATAAGTATTAACACGTTTCGAACTAATCACTTCTTAACATCCGTGAGTTTCGGTTATCTCAGAACGTCTCTATACAAATATGCTTAATTTTAACCGATAATTGTCTGATTCTAACAAAATACCTATCTTTGGGGGAGGTCTTTGTTCAGCAGTGAATGTCTTTAGGCTGATATTTTATTTTATATAAATATTTTTACTTAAATAAGGTAACTAGGGTACAGCTCCAAATTTTCAGTCTAGTTCTAATGTTTATTCAACGACGAGGCTCTTGATTAGATTTTCAGTTAAATCCAATTCATCGTTTCATTCATTCATATCCGGTAGATAAACAAATTTCTAACCTAAAAGTGAACGTTTTTCATCGTAAATGACTTTTAAAAAAAAAATAAAGGTCCGACCGCATCAATGCTCAAAAAACGGTGACGGTACGGAATCGCCGCAGTGAAGTGACGCATCGTATCCCGAATCCGTAACGTTTTTGCCGCATGCTCCCCAGACCGCTGCTCAAAAAATGGTGACGTTATAAATTCGCATTGTCGCATCGTATCCGTAACGTTTTTTGCGTATGTTTCCGACACAGCATTAAGCATGCATGTATCAGCCTATGATAGTCCACTGCAGGACGTAGGCCTCTCCTATTAACTATGCTATACGCATTAGGTTAGGAGGTAAATGCCCATAATCGCCACGCTGGGCAATCGGATTGGCGATCGCAGTAATGTGTCCACTATGATGACGCCGCTCATCAACCTTTTATCAAATAATGGTCAGTGACACTTCAATCCCTTAGTCGACTCTTACGACACCTGCAGGAGTTGGGGTGGTGACAAATGTATTCTTACTGCCGTCACCACACGGCCAGCTTTAAGCAATCCCATGGGAAAAAACTTTTGACCAAAATACGGATTCACCTTGGATCTCCATTTCTAGAGCGAATAGTGTATTTGGATGTTAGGAATTTGTTCTTAAATAAGCTGAATAGGCTGAAGTTCAACGATAAATCATGTGATATGTTCTTCCAGGACCAACCTGCCCAAAGAGATCATGGGATTCCCGGATTTCCCGATCCCTGAGAGCGACAAGTCCTACCTTCCAGCCCGGGACATGCTGGCCTTCCTGCAGCTCTACTCCGACAAGCATGGCGTCACGGAACACATCAAGGTAGGTGATAGTCCCATTGTATGATTTGTGGATTACTTTTGTAATTGCAATTAATTTGGGGCCCGTCTTGTAATACAAGTAGAATTCTCTTTTTGACCCGAGATAGAATCCCCGACTTTTACTAACTATGGTAATAAAAGAGGAAATAAGGATAGTCCATGTCGCTTTAATCGTATACGAACTCCACTGGGCTGAGGATCGCCACAACTGGTGTCTTAACTTCTCCACTCTCAAGAACCAAGCTCTTCTATACGATTGCAAATTGACGTAATCTTCCAAAACGCACGCAACGTAGAACTTAGGTAGCTGAAATATAGTTCATCAGTCATGTTCTAAAATTTATCTGTTTATTAAATTTTCACTCTTCCTGATCTTGATGTTGCTTCAGCTTTTACAATATAAAGTTCCTTTTAAAGACTTTCAAGTATTATGTGCAGGAAAAAAGTATTATTAACATTAATTTAATCGTTTCAGTTCAAACACCATGTCCAACTGATAAAACCCCGGGAAACATCGTCTGGCGAGGTCTGGGACATCACCTACAAGAGTCTGGAGACTGGGGCGTCAGAAACCAAGGAGTACGACTACGTATTCGTCTGCAACGGGCACTACAACACGCCGTTCATACCGAGCATACCAGGGCTTAAGCAGTTTGAAGGTAACATTCATGATCACAAAGTACTGGGCAAATGCCATGACACCAGATTCGTTAATCAGCTGCCTTTACATATTTAAGACTCATATCATAAAGTCAGTTATAAGTAAAATGATCAAATCATGTCCATAGATCATAATAGTAATTTAAAGGACCAGACTACGTCAGAAATCCCCACAGAACATGTAGGATGTGTTGCAGCAAACCGTGTGTCAGCTAAAATTTACCTTATAGAAGGTTTCATAGTTCTGTTATCTGCTGAGTAAAGTAGATCGCCCTGCCGAGTGTGATTGCTGCAAATCATCCATAGTATCCTGTAACCCCCTATGTAATAAATATAATATTTGGCACATTCCGATCTATTGACTTGCCAAACTCTTCCTGCAAAATTACTAAATAGAACAAATGGTATTTTTCGTGCGGATCTCGGTTTTTTAGGCTAAAGAAAAATCTCGTACGTAACTTCATTTCCAACAATAACTATTTATTTCTACTACTTAGAGAACGCGACAATATTGATTTCAGCCGATGTCACGCCTTGAGGTGTAAAAGTAATAACCTTATTCATAAACACCTCCTAACTTGACAAGCCGATAAGTATCAAGTGTCCCTTTCGGTCTTACAGACAAATTGATAATACGGAAAGACAAACAATACTTTTTGTCTCTCTGGTCAGTCCCTCATGTCTGAGGATCGTGTCGTGATCAGCAGGATTGCCTCCCTCGGTTTCTGTTCAAACAATAATTGGGTCAAACGCAAACCCATGTTCGGAGTCTTTCCAGTGGGCAGTCTAAAAGTTAAGGCCTATAAACCTTGATTTTCTTATGAAAGCCTTATCTTCATTAAGACGTACTCCTTTTTCCTTGCGTTGTATGATCAAAATCATTACTACTTATCCACAGGCTGTTGTGCAGGCACTATCGACCACAGGAAAGAAAAAGTGCGTGTTCAGCTGAACTGTAGAGCCCCTCTTTCTTGTGGCCAATAGTAAGCAACTGGCTGGTGTAGTCGTGATTTTTATCATACAGTTCAATAGGAAAGGAGTGCCTTTAAATGACAATAAGGGTTTAATAAGAAAATTAACTTTTAAAATATCCACCGGAAAGACTCATAACACGATTTTGAGTTTGACCCAATTAGCAGCTTGCTAAGTTAGGCCGTGTGGTGACGGCAGTAAGAATACATTTGTCACAGCCCCAACTCCGCCTGCGGGTGTCGTAAGAGTCGACTAAGGGATTAAAGTGTCACTGACCATTCTACAAGATTGATGATGGGCAGCAGCGTCATCATAGTGGACACATTACTGCGATCGCCAATCCGCTTGCCCAGCGTGGCGATTATGAGCATTTACCTCCTGATGCGTCTATACGCATTGTTAATAGGAGAGGCCTACGTCCAGCAGTGGACTATCATAGGCTGATGATGATGAAGAAAATTAACTTTTAAAATATCCACCGGAAAGACTTATAACATGGTTTTGAGTTTGACCCAATAAGCAGCTTGCTAAGTTAGAAGACGTTTATGAATAAGGGTTAAAAACTATCTTCGTCATGGTTTTTTCAACAATATCCCCTCATTCCTCAGGAGACGTAATGCACAGCCACGACTACCGCGTCCCCGACATATTCGCCAACAAGCGCGTGCTGGTCGTCGGAGCCGGCCCCTCCGGCATGGACATCGCCCTCGAGGTCACCTCCGTCGCCTCCCACGTCATCCTCAGCCACCACCTGAAGGAGCACCCGAGGACTGTGTTCCCTGATAACCTGGTGCAGAAGCCTGATGTGGAGAAGCTGGATGGGAACTCTGCGGTGTTTGTGGATGGGAGTGTAGAAGAAGTTGATGTCGTCTTTCTTTGCACAGGTGAGGTTCTGATATAAAAAGGTCTGTATTACTTAACGGGACGATAAGTTTCTTTGGTAGTTCACGTGACGTGATACCGAGTAACCACCTCAAGGAACACCCGAGGACTGTGTTCCCTGATAAGCCTGATGTGGAGAAGCTGGATGGGAACTCAGCGGTGTTTGTAGATGGAAGCGTTGAGGAAGTTGATGTCGTCTTTCTTTGCACAGGTGAGGTTCTGATATAAAAAGGTCTGTATTACTTAACGGGACGATAAGTTCTTTGGTAGTTCACGTGACGTGATACTGAGTAACCACCTCAAAGAACACCCAAAGACTGTGTTCCCTGATAACCTGGTGCAGAAGCCTGATGTGGAGAAGCTGGATGGGAACTCAGCGGTGTTTGTGGATGGGAGTGTAGAAGAAGTTGATGTCGTCTTTCTTTGCACAGGTGAGGTTCTGGTATAGAAAGGTCTACTTTATATTATTTAACGGGATGGTAGGTTTCTTTGGTAGTTTTTTGATCCTGTGCCACCATTTGTGCCACACTTGGGCCACACAGTGGCCGTGTGGTCACGACAGTAAAAATACATTGGTCATCAAACCCCACTCATTCTTCCCGCAGGTGTAGTAAGAGCCCACCAAGAGCAAACCCTTGGTGGGCTCTTACGACATATCATACGGTACACATACGGTTTTATGGTCAGTGACACTTATTGAAGATTCTTTGACATAAGATTGATGATGGGCAGCACCGTTAATAGGAGAAGCCTACGTCCAACAGTGGACTGAGATAGCCTGATGATATGCCACCACTAGAAGGACACCTAATGATCCTGAGCTACTATCTAAAGCAAAAGAAAGAGCACCCGCGAAACGTGTTTGCTGATAAGCTCTAGATGTTTTCCACTACATAAACACATAAACTTAGCTCAAGTTTTTGACTCTGGAACACCACCGTTGACTGTTAAACATTTATCTGCTGAATTAGAATTGCCTGAGGACCACAAGTTTTCCTTCACAACTTGCTTAAAGTACCACGTTTATTTCGGCACCTGATATTTCGGCACTGCCATCTTCACGGAGCATTCGGCTGCAAAAGTAACTCCGTAACATACTAATAACGTTTATTCATGCCTTTTCTCCAGGGTACCTATACAACTTCCCGTTCCTCCACCCCTCATGCGGCGTGACCGTGGACGACAACTGCGTGGAGCCGCTCTACAAGCATCTGGTCAACATCCGCCACCCCACCATGTGCTTCGTCGGCGTGCCGTACTACGTGTGCGCCTTCTCCATGTTCGATTTACAGGTATTTCATGAAGTCTAAGGCATGCAATCCCAAAAACCTAAGTGTGCAACTAAATTAGTACACACGACACAACTGCGAAAAACACGAAATTCGAAACGAGTGGCGATGTTTTAAATTTTAAATTTAAAACATCGCCGGTTTAAATTTCGTTTTTGCACGTGTCTCGTACGACGTTTTTTAGTACAGTGGCCCTCCGAAGTTTTGGACCTGACTTAAAATGAATGACCCATTTCTCGAACTAGAGCCTAAAAAGTGCACCATCTGTACTAAAAAATATATTATGCGTCAGCGCAAACGGAAAGACACCCCGCCACGGTGCTTAAAATGAACCTTATTGAAGAACCCGTAAGGGCCATACCAAGCCAAGAGTCATGACACAGTGACCCCCCCTCCCCCCAAGTGTACCCGTTATGTCGAATCCCGGGATTGTCTGCCCTACTAAAGCCCTAACTAGGCTACGGTCTGGCTTTTGTCATCTGGATAAATCCACGAGACTGTTAAACATCAGTTACCAATTCTTTTATGTGTTCCTGTATGAATTAAGTCGATTTCAGCGTCCATATATGTATATACCTACAAAGCTTAGCCAGATATTCGGTTACTTAACTTTGATTAATAAATATAAAACACATAAAAGAATTGGTAACCCATGTTAGAATCTTATGAATTTACCCCGTCTATCCCCGTCTAGGGATGCGTATCTCGAAATTCCGACATAAGCCGAACCACATGGCAAGATTGAATGAGAATTATACTAAACCTTGCGACAATTGTCACGGGGTTTCGGAAAATAAAAAGTAGTTTATTAACGATTTAATAACGTTATCAGTAATAATTGTATGTTAGTGGCAAACAAGCACATGGACCGTCCGATAGTAAGCGGTAGCCGTAGTCAACGGAGGCCTGTGACGTCAGTAACAGTGATATTTTCAATTGTCACACTTGTAATTATGGTGAAATAGGCCACAGACCTGTTCAGAAGATGAAGACGTGGGATTGAGTCCCACCTCGAACCTTGGTTAACTCTGTTTTTATTCTATTTGGTATGAAATTTCTACGACGTCACTAATCTACCTAATAATCGTGTTTCCATGTCCAGGTCCGGTACTACGTGCGGGCAATGAATGGCACCTTCAAACTACCCTCACAAGAGGCGATGAACAGGGATAGGGAAGACGAGCTCCTGGACCGAGCGGCGAGGGGATACACCAAGCGGCAGACGCATATGATGGGGCCGGATCAGGTCAGTCAAAACAAAGACAAAAGGGTCAAACGCAAACCCATGTTCGTAGTCTTTCCTGTGGAAAATCTAAAAGGTAAGGCCTATAAAGCTTGATTTTCTTATGAAAGCCTTAACTTCAATAAGACGTGCTCCTTTTTCATTGCGTTGTATGATAAAAATCATTACTTACCTGTCCACAGGCTGTTAATTATCTACCACAGGAAAGAAAAAGTGCGTGTTCAGCTGAACTGTAAAGCCCCTGTTTCCTGTGGCCAATAGTAAGCAACTGGTAGGAGTGTAGTCGTGTTTATCATACAATTCAATAGGAAAGGAGTGCCTTTAAATGATAATAAGGGTTTAATAAGAAAATTAACTCTTATAGGCTCATAGCCCTTAACTTTTAAAATGTCCACCGAAAAGACTCATAACATGATTTTGAGTTTGACCCAAAAAGACATAATAGGGTATAAATATGAACAATTTTAGAATTCCTTTAGCTACTAATCAGGGGGATACCACGATATATGAATGCGATTCGATTTAGGATCTAATCTGAATCGTGATGTGTCAACTGTCTAAAACTGACAAGCGGATCCTGAACTGAATCGCATTTAAAAGATCATGGCAGCCCCTCAAGGCGTTATGGCCTGGTCACGACATTGGTCTAAGGCAACCGGCGAGGCGGACAACCATACGTGCAAGAGAGAGTTCCGATGGCGCTCCAACTTGTGGATTCACTTGCCGCCGGTCGCCTTACGCCGCGGCCACGACATCGGTCTAAGGTTTAGCGGAAAACGTATGGTGCTCCCTCTCGTACCCATATCGGCATCCCGCTCCAACTCATGGATTCGCTCGCCGCTGGTCCCCTTAGACCAATGTCGTGGCCGGGACATTAGACCAATGTCGTAGTCAGGCCTTTAGGTACCAATCCGGGCTACCACGATCTACTAGCGATTCAGTTTAGGACTTCATACGAATCGCGATGTGTCAGTTCCATAGAATAACTGTCAAAAACTGACAAATCGAACCTAAACCGAATCTCATTAAGAATCATCGTAGGGTGCTAGACCTAGACGCAACGCAACAAATGATCCTTCGAGCCAGATGTACAGTTAACGGTTTAATCGTCACCGTTGTTGGTTCGGGAGTTAATTTGAATTGGCTATGGCCTTGTCACCACCTATTATGAATTTAAATGGAGGAGCTAAAGAAGAGAAAGAGAATTAAGAAGATTTTTTACTTGGTTATAAGTATTGTCGTCACCACTTTATTGGCAGATTTATGAAAGCAAATAGGATTATTATAATGCCACCATTTATACATAGTTCCGGCAGTTCGTGAATAATGTGGGAATGGTAAAGTTGCGAATGATGTAAACAAACCGTTCAAAGAAACTTCTATGTTTTTTTTTATTATTATTTGAAATAGGCTTACTCATGGCCACAGACTAGCCAAGGGCAGAGACGTGGACGTGGCCTACGATGGAGTGAGTTTGCCCAGAAGGTGCCTAGCACTATTTAATTGTTGTAATGGTTTAGGGCACTGTAATGTAATAGTAGGAGTCGGTTAAAAATGTTTCACACTATTCAATTACCTAGTTTGGAAATTAAGCACATTTTGAATACAAGGTTTGTAAACATTGTTCGTAACTTCTATTTAACGGTGATTTTAATGACTCGATTGCTGCGACGGATTAGGTATCACACGGAACAACCCTTTAGAGTTCAACAGTTCTGGTATCAAGAATCCGGAATTCGGAAGCCCGCACTTTGCTCTATAACTGAATTCTAAGATATTTATCCCAGAGATAAAGTCCGTGAGGTTAGATCAGGAGCCTATATGCTTGTAGCTTGTAATACAAGTAGAACTCTCTTTTTAACACTAGAAATGAGACAAGTACTCCCGCTTGTATTGGATACTAATATCAGAACGAACTCCTGTCATTTAGTAATAGCAATTTAATAGACTCCTGGCACTTGTCCCAGATCAATACTATTTCGGGTACTACTGAATAGTTCACTACTGAATTGAACTCTTTGTTTAGTAGATTGATTAGTAAAGTGAAGACACTCGCGTAACTACTGAATAGCTACATGCTACATTAAATTAAAATAATAATCAAAACCTAAGCATATTCGTCGGTTGTAATAGGAATCAATGTATAACAAGTTATGTGACGAAATTGAGTTAAGTATACCGTTCGACTGCAAATTTCCTGCTTTATCGAACGGCGTATTAAAATATAATTATAATATATCCAGAAAAAAAATGTCGAATACGTTAACAAAACTTTGCTATTTTATTAGGTTTCTACGTTTTTTTACTAACGTATGTAAAGGTTTCAAAAAATCACAGACAATATTTAAACGTAAGTACGAATTTGTAAGTACAAAATATGTCCTTCCTAATGTGCTCAACATAATTATTTTTATAAAGTCAATGCTGTTAGCGCCATCTATATTGTATGGCTCATAAGCAATTCAATTTCTATTTGTGAGTTACACTAAATTACGAAATCCAGTTTTGATGATTTTCATTAAATTAACTATTAACGTATCTCCAATTTTTTTTTAATATTTAACGTAAGCACCAGCCATTTCCTGAACTACAACTGTGGTCGCAGTTAGTAACAGTGTGTTAAATAGACCTCTCAAAAATAAAACAAACGAGATAAACATTATTTCAATAGGATAATTAACAAAAAGATACAACATACTTTATAAATGTCTAATTCGTTTTTGGGCTTTAAAAATCGTGATTTGGTGGTTACATTAAATAATATTACAACTGACGAATTATAATATAAATTTTGCATACAGGTAAATACAAAGAGCTTACCACACATACATATTCAATGATCATATACAGTAGTCTTTAAGACTAAATAAGTAGCGTAGAGTATAACTTATAAGTGTTTGAGTCTTTCAGACTAGAAATGAGCGTTATTCCCAACTGAATCGAGTGCCATTTTTCGCGTAAATTTTTTGTCTACTTAGAATTGACCTCGAAATATGCGACTTTAAAACTTTCTTTTTATTAACCGAGTTCAGTGTCCATTTTATTTTACACAAGCTATATCGGTGCATATCAGAAAGCAGTAAATTGCAATAAATATGATAATTATCTTCACGGAAGAAAAGAAGGTTCAACAGATAAGTCAGGGCAAACGGCAGATAGACGTATGGACTTACAATGCCAACATGTTTCTATAAACGATGCACCTGACATCAGGGTTATCAAAAGCTGAGATAGAAGGAAGTGATATTACCTCATGTGGATATAATAGGTTCATACTGGTATTACCAAGATTTGCCGCCTTTGCATACTTATTACTTACATCTATGCTATTCCCTGATTCACACATTCGACGCTGCGTTCGTCACCGAGCTCGACGTCGAGACAGCCTTTTCTAAAATCCTAGCTGTTTTTTTTGACATTAGGAATCGAGGCTGTGAGCGAGGTTGTGGGCGAGTTCGTCGCTGTTTTTCGTTAGAGAATACGAAGTTCGTACATTAAACGTCAAACTCTCGACGCAGTGTAGTTCCAGCTCACGCCGCATTCGTCGCCGAGCACTAGTGTCGTTTAAAGTACATTAGTGAATACCATTTTTAGGCTCGACGCTGCCGCAGCGCTGACACAGCGCTGACAGCAAGGCGGTTTCCTTAGTGAATAACACTGCTGGAAAGTCCTACAGCTCGTAGCTCTCTATATTCCCTCAATTGTGGAGACGAAAGTACGTCTGTCTCCAATGTAATTGGAAGAATTTTCTTTTCAAGGCTTGTTTTACAGTACAGTAGTACATTGCTTGGCAGACCTCATACGTCTAGTTTGATACTATGATTAGAGAACCACTAAAAGGTCTTTATAGAGTGATGCTGCCCAGAAACTGTTATAAATAACAAATGATAAATTTATCGGCGCAAATTCACCAATCGTTGTCGAGTCCTATTTCGTGTTCATCCCTTTCATGCCAAAATCAAGCTGGGCTCGGTTTCTGGCAGTTTTTGTCAAGACCGTGGTCCTGATCAGAACTTACTCATTGATGCTCTTAAATTTCCTGATCGATGCTCCTAAAAATGGCGCGAGCGCGAGTCATCAGCATTCGCGAAAGTCAACTTTTCACTAAGCATGAACAAAATATCTCAGGTTTCCAATCGATCTCTCTAAGGTCCTTCTTAACGTGATAAATTTTGATACGGCTCCTCGAAAACTGCCTGGAACAGCTGTCGTTCAGTTGCGGAAAGCTTTATAATAACAGGTATATTAACCCCTCGCACACCTTCTCCCTTGTCTGTACCAAGCCGTTTAAAAATAGTCTCAAGATTCTTTCAACAACGTTTATTGGCATCTTTCGAGGAGGTAATAGTCCGATCGCGACCATTCCCCTCCAGGTTTCCAAGTGATCTCCCCGAGACCATTTCAACGTGACAACATTCCAAGTTTTGATAGCATTCATTTGGAATATCTGGACTAGACCAGCTATCATTCAGTTACGGAGACCTTTATAAAAATAGGTAGGCCGGGACGTGTACTGCGTTATTGATGACGAGCATTTTGTGTTATACTAAGGCTTAGGGCGGGTGACGTGATCAAAACTTACTAATTGATAGTGTTCTAAAGTTTACACGAATCATCAGCAAAATCAAAAAAACAAAAGCAAACATCTCACATTCCCGAATGATCTACCCGAAATCCTTCTCAACATTACATTTTTGTTAAGGTTCTTTAAGAAATCGGAATAGCTGGACTAGACCGCCTTTCAGTTTCTGAAACCTTTATCAAACTATTCTTTATTCAAGTAAGCTTATTAATAAGCATTTTCGAATCGTCTGACATTATTAAGAGAGTGTAAGAGAGAGTATCTATTAATCCCTCGCCTTGTACCAGATTTGACTGAACCGTTTGGACTTTAAAATACTCTCAAGGTTCAACAACGATTTTTGACATCTTCCGAGGGGCTAATAGTCCGACCGCGACCATTCTCCAGGCTGAGTACTACGTGTCCCTCTCGGCGGAGAGCGCTTACACGCTTTATCCCAGCTCTGTAGCCGTTTGGACGTTATTAAATTTAACTTAAAAAACCCTGAGCAAATTGCTAAATATACTCACAGTCAATACCCGCTCCTCAACGCTTCTGGTGCAAAGGTCTTAGGGTTACTTCAACAATAATTTTTGGCATCCGAGGGGCTAATAGTCCGACCGCGACCATTCTCCAGGCTGAGTACTACGTGTCCCTCTCGGCGGAGAGCGGCGCGGCGCCCCTGCCCGCGGTCTTCACCATGATCCACAACCACTCCAGCCAGCAGTTCCTGGACGACCTGCTGGCCTACCGCCGGGACGTGTACTGCGTTATTGATGACGAGCATTTTGTGTGTTTTACTAAGGCTTAGGGCGGGTTACGTGATCAAAACTTACTAATTGATAGGATTCTAAAGTTTATACGAATCATCAGCAAACATCTCACATTCCCGAATGATCTACCCGAAATCCTTCTGAACATTAAAGTTTTGATAAGGTTCTTTAAGAAATCAGAATAACTGGACTAGACCAACAGTCTTCCAGTGGCTGAAACCTTTATCTATTAATCCCTCGCCTTGTACCAGATCTGTAGCCGTTTGGACTTTAAAATACTCTCAAGAATAACTCTCGGAATAGCTGGACTAGACCATCTGCCTTCCAGTTCCAGTTTCTGAAACCTTCTATTAATCCCTCGCCTTGTACCAGATCTGTAGCCGTTTGGACTTTAAAATACTCTCAAGGTTCAACAACAATTTTTGACATCTTCCGAGGGGCTAATAGTCCGACCGCGACCATTCTCCAGGCTGAGTACTACGTATTCCTGTCGGCGGAGAGCGCTTACACGCTTTATCCCAGCTCTGTAGCCGTTTGGACGTTAGGTATTAAATTTAACTTAAAAAACCCTGAGCAAATTGCTAAATATACTCAGAGTCAATACCCGCTCCTCAACGATTCTGGTGCAAAGGTCTTAAGGTTACTTCAACAATATTTTTTGGCATCCGAGGGGCTAATAGTCCGACCGCGACCATTCTCCAGGCTGAGTACTACGTGTCCCTCTCGGCGGAGAGCGGCGCGGCGCCCCTGCCCGCGGTCTTCACCATGATCCACAACCACTCCAGCCAGCAGTTCCTGGACGACCTGCTGGCCTACCGCCGGGACGTGTACTGCGTTATTGATGACGAGCATTTTGTGTGTTTTAAGGCTTAGGGCGGGTTACGTGATCAAAACTTACTAATTGATAGTGTTCTAAAGTTTACACGAATCATTAGCATATACGAATTTCAACTTTTACAAAAAACGAAAGCAAACATCTCACATTCCCGAATGATCTACCCGAAATCCTTGTCAACATTAAAGTTTTGATAAGGTTCTTTAAGGAGTCGGAATAGCTGAACTAGACCATCTGCCTTCCAGTTTCTGAAACTTTCTATTAATCCCACGCCTTGTACCAGATTTGACTGCCTTCCAGTTTCTGAAACCTTTATCTATTAATCCCTCGCCTTGTACCAGATCTGTAGCCGTTTGGTCTTAAAATACTCTCAAGGTTCAACAACGATTTTTGACATCTTCCGAGGGGCTAATAGTCCGACCGCGACCATTCTCCAGGCTGAGTACTACGTATTCCTGTTGGCGGAGAGCGCTTACACGCTTTATCCGAGTTCTGTAGCCGTTTGGACGTTAGTACTTAAATTTAACTTAAAAAAACCCTGAGCAAATTGCTAAATATACTCAGAGTCAATACCCGCTCCTCAACGCTTCTGGTGCAAAGGTCTTAAGGTTACTCCAACAATATTTTTTGGCATCCGAGGGGCTAATAGTCCGACCGCGACCATTCTCCAGGCTGAGTACTACGTGTCCCTCTCGGCGGAGAGCGGCGCGGCGCCCCTGCCCGCGGTCTTCACCATGATCCACAACCACTCCAGCCAGCAGTTCCTGGACGACCTGCTGGCCTACCGCCGGGACGTGTACTGCGTTATTGATGACGAGCATTTTGTGTGTTTTACTAAGGCTTAGGGCGGGTTACGTGATCAAAACTTGCTAATTGATAGTGTACTAAAGTTTACACGAATCATCAGCATATACGAATTTCAACTTTTACAAAAAACAAAAGCAAACCATGACGAGCATTTTGTGTGTTACACTAAGGCTTAGCGGCTAAGCTTACTATACGTTACACTGCGACCATATATAGCATGGACGGACGCCAGCTCAAAAATGCCCCCAAAAACAATTGTTCAATTTTGCCAAGATGGGCAGGACACGCTTTTCTTAACACAACGCATATTTCGGCGCAACATCTTTGACAAATATTTACAGAATATAAAGCCAATAAAAACTTTGATGGACCTATCACAACTATTTAAATGGTGGCATAAGTTTTTATGGGTTAATATTAAAATTCATTACCGTGATACCCCTATCACGGTGACACTTGTCAACTAAAATACAGGACCGTTTTCGAGAGGCAATTTAGTATGGCGTGCGGCTTCCATGTTTTATTTGTTCGTAGACGTTACATGACTCACGTGGTACCTACTAGAATGCCCAGCCACCAAATTTATTGGAACTTAGAAGAGCTCAAGACCCTGACTGGAAGAGCCGTGGATTATCTTAAGAACTCTAGCTTTAAATTTTAATTTAATCTAATGGTATATACATCTTGCAGTGGCATACCTACATATGTAATGCCATGCGAAAAATTAATAAATAAGGGCTTACCTAACACACTAGGCTGATTAATATAATTTTTTAATGTGATAATGGCTTGCAACAATGCCGCCGAAAATTGGGTGTTCGATAGTAGAATGCATTTGCAAAATATGAGCATTTTCATTTTTAAGGACTGTTTTTTTGTCATCATTAGGAATTTAAACTTGATCGGCGTTTTCATATTATAATATCGCTTGTAGTTAATTAAATTAACACCAAAATCCGAGTTTTTATTTAAATTTAGTAATTTAACAGTCTCTTTAAATTACTGAATTTCAATACTTATTACTTAAATACTGCTTTTCAGTTCGGTTTTGGTTTTCAAATAAGGTTTTATGATCTCACGCTAATTGGGTGTCTCTAAAAGTGAAAAAGGTCATAATATGTCGTTTCAAATTATACTAATAGGCTGATCTCATTCCACATCATAGCTCTCTCTTATATGCGTAAGCAATTACACTTTTTCATTCATTTATGATTAATTTTTCATCCTTATTGATTATTCTCAATTTGGTCTCAAATCTGAATAGTTCCTGGTTCAACCAAAATTTCATATTTTAGTGGGTTAACGATAGTTGTAGTTTTTTTCACTATAATCTTTTTTACTAGGTAATCTTTTTAAGCAAGTGCATAAATGAAAACTGCTTTTCTGGTATAAGTAATATTTTCTTATTCATTCAAATCTTGTAATTAGGTATCTGCAGAGACATGTAGGATAGAAAATACATGTTAATATCTATCAGTAGGTACTTATATTTTATGAGTAAACTATGTACACAATTACACATGTCATCGATAATAAATGTAACAGTCGATATTATTGTTTTTCAATGAACTGATAACTTCGAAGATACTTTGACCTAATTAACTAAAGACCTATTACTTATGATGTTATGATCTCGTGTTTTCAAAACATAAACAACTATGATTTCAAACAAATTATGTTTTGGTAAATTGGTACACTAAACAACGAGATCTAACTTACAAAATGTTTGCTTTTGTTGACTGTACGTACAATTAAAGTGCTTACAAAGTACAAAGTGTGTACAGTAGCCATTAAATATTGGAGCTTCCACTATACTCAAAAATATCTAAACATGCACACTAGCGTCATTAGGGCTTGTCCGTTAATCACGTCATACTGTATAGGGGGAGCGGGGGTCAAGAAAAATCACCAATTATCACCATCCGACAAATCACGTGTAATTTTTTGTTACTCTCTTCTGAACAACATTATAGCATAGCTAGTAAAAAAATAATCCATACTTCTTTAAGATCACTTTTTAAATACAGCTGTCAAACCCGGAACAAGTGTTATTAAAAAAAACGTTGGAAAAAACTTACACGTTATATTGGCTAGGGGGGAGGGGGGTCCTGAAAAAATACCAAATATCACCATTGGGGAGGGAGGGGTCCAAAATAGGCCAAAATCGTATGACGTTATTAATGAACAAGCCCTGAAGCATTAGCTATTCTAACCCCCTACTCTACGAAATTCGATCGTTGTTTACACAAAACGTGATTCGTTGATTTCGCAGAGTGGGGGATAGAATAGCGAATGCTCGTTTGGTCTGAATGCACCTTTAGGTAAAATAGCGGCGTAATCAGATATTTGTGAACACCCTAGCCCCTTCAAGGTTCAAAATCAACACTTACCGCGAAAAGCAATCGCTCTAGCTCTATTTGTCTCTTTCCCTGTCTCTTGTAGCTTTGACCTCCAGAGGGAACTTCTCGATATGTTACCTCCTTGTCACACTTATGTACGAATTATGCAAGTGCAACAGAGAGGCAACACGTCGATTGTGGTTCGCGATAATGTATCGCGGTCTGAGTAATCAGTATTTAGGACAAATTGGATAGGTACAGTCAAGTGCAAAAATAAGTATCGAAAGAATCCGTTCATAAATATGTTACGACGTTCTTATTACACAGAATTAGAGTGCACTGGGACATATTTTTGAACGTTTTTGTATACCCCTTATTTTGTCTTCGACTGTACCTACACTGGACAGGGTATTACGCCTCTACCTCTCTTTTGTCTTTACTGTAGGCCCAAAGCTTCTAACGTCTAACCCCCATATTCATAAACGTCTGCTAACTTAACAAGCCGCTAATAATTGTTTGTTCCTTTTGCTCTTATGGACACATAGTTAAGACTGCAAGGAACAAACAATTACTAGCGGCTTGTTAAGTTAGCAGACGTTTATGAATAAGGGGGTAAAATTGTGGTTATCGGCTTTAACTTTCGAACAAAGTTCGTTTTCGCATTCCCTTATACTGCGAATATCTTTTAGAAGGGC
This sequence comes from Thaumatotibia leucotreta, assembly GCA_025490895.1. NCBI lineage: Eukaryota > Metazoa > Arthropoda > Insecta > Lepidoptera > Tortricidae > Thaumatotibia > Thaumatotibia leucotreta. The sequence continues at coordinate 49,225 of JALPQI010004493.1, forward strand.
TTGATTTCCTAATTTCTCTGGCCTTACCTATACCTTACCTTCGTTCTTCAGACATTGGTTGGGACACATGTCCCAACCAATGTTCACATGAACTAAAATTTTGTTAATTATATTTCATTGATCCGTAAACCTTAAAAAAATATTTACCTACTCTACCTGCACCCCTAGCATAAGCGAAATAGTGAGATTCATGCCAGCAATCCTAGCCAAGATGCCAATTCTGCAATAAGTGATAAGTCACGTGACCATGATAATTTATGGAAATGGTGACGTGACTTTCCGTTCGAATCTGTCATTCTCATACATTTATTACTTATCACTTATCGGTTATCGTATACGATTGCAGCATGGCATCTTGTCTAGGCCTGCAGATCTACGTGTAATTAATTGCACATGGAATAATTATGCTAGGGGTGCAGATAATATAATAATGTCAAATAGGATATCAACCTACTTAAATCAAGGTCAAAAATTCAAGATTCCTATATATTTCCCACCGCGTACCGTGTGTTGTTTTGTTTTCCAAAAGGTACTTATTAAGGCGTAAATAAAACAACAAACAGCAACCATTTATTTAACAAAAACACTATTTAACAAAATCAATCAATGACCGTTTCTATTTACCAAAGTACCAGGAGCGCATAAGCCATCAGCAACTATACTAACACTATCGCACGCCCACCACGTCTTGATCCTTTCACTTTGCGTCAAGCACTGATTACGACACCTAGAAGTAAATGATTTTATCAACAGGGCGAGCGAACTTTAAACTTCTTTAACTGGTAGAAATAAAGGTTACAATCGATCGCCGCTGTGATGTTTAACGCCTAGCGTTTATACATACCTAGTATTCGCGTATAACCGCTATTTGTTGTAAATATATAGCGATAAGATATAGAACCGGTCTTATCGTACTCAGATAGATACCTTCACTTGTAGAGGTAAACCGGACGCCTGACAGCGTTTCCTATGTTGCCAATTCAACCGTGTATGTTTTGAATTTGTGTATAAACATTCAACATTCATACGATTACCAATTCATAATTTACCGACTACAATTTGATACGATTCTCAAAATGCAAAGGGTCGATCAAATTTATATTTCATTGCTTAATAATAATAATAAAATATCCAGAAGCGTAACATGTATAGTTCAATAATGGGTACCTACTCGTATTTATTAATGTTCTTCACAACGCAAATTCGATTTTTGTTACCTGCATAATTTATTTTGTTGCTTTGTCTTTATTTAGATTATTTACGGAGATTAGGGTTTGTATGAATTTTTGGACTAATATTTGGGTGGTTTTACGGTCTGATTTATATTATTTATTTCATAATATTCAAATGTGTTTATAGATTAATTTAGCCTAATTTGTCGTATTTCAATTATGAATTTTATGATTGTCAGTATTTGCATGTATGTACAAAATTGAATCCTGACCTACAATAAGACTTTGTCATAGTAGCATTGTAAGTCAAATTGTGCGACAGCTGCCGCAATTTCACTTTCCATGTTACTTTTGTGGTTCAGGATTCAATTTTGTCGATAGTACTATGTAGGTATTTATAATTTTACCAGCCTAACTTCGCTCTTCAAAACCTTCAAATACTGACCATCCAACCATTGTCCACAGGAACGATACTACGCCTCCCTCGCCACCGAAGCCCACACGAAGAACCTCCCCTCAGTGATCACCAAGATCCGGGAGGAGAGCTCCAACCGTTTCCTCCACAACTTACAGCACTATCGCCAAGACATCTACAAGATCATCGACGATGAGACATATGAGGTCATCAGTAATGGCCGGAGTGAGATTCTTTGTTGACCCTCAATGGGGAATAAAAAGGTTTAATTTTAAGGCCTGGATGCTTAAGTTGCCAATCGCTAACGCTTAGTAGGGTGAATATCTGAGCGTTTCAACCGCCCAATTTTTTTGGCATAATTTTTGCCGAAGGTTCTAAACGTATCCATGTTATACTTTGCCATTCGTATAAGATACCGTGCCTCCTTCAAATATTGATACCGTGCCTCCTTCAGATATTGTAAGGAATAGAAACTTCGGCAAAAATTATCCCACCAAAATTAGGCGGTTGACCCAGTAGCGTATAGTAGTTTTCCCTCTCTGTCACTCTTTCTTATTAGTGCGACAAAGACAGTTAGCCTTTCGTTTACGATTGAGCATTAGCGATTGGCAACTTGTCTTAAGTATAATACCCCGATGTTTGGTCAGCAACGGGTTATTCCCTGTTACCATTTGCCACCAGCAGTAACAACTGGGGTTTTTTCCCACCTGTTACCAGTGAGAACAACTGGTAATAAAAATTCCTGGGATTAATTTTTCCCAGTACCACCAAATATTGTAATGGTAGAGTCCATTTCAAATACGAAGGCCCGATTCCACTTGACAACAATATGATCAGTGATAACAAAAGATACCTGGCCAGATCCTTTTGTCGTGATATTTTTTGCATATATCGGTGCACGACACGTGCCAATTTGTAGTGGACCAATAAAATTAAATGACAAAAGTTTCGAGTGGTATCGGGCCTTCGTATTTGAAGTAGACTATTAACAAATAGGCAAAATATTCCCAGTAATTAGCACCAAGTGCTCTAGTGGTAACAAACAGGTGGGAAAAATATTCCCAGTTGTTACCACTGGTGTCAGATGGGCGATAACAGGTGTATAGGCTACGGTAGCTGGTTACCATCAGGCCGTATGCTTGTTTGCCAGTCATGATGTAATAAAAATGTATTATAATCAACATAAAATTTAATAATTAAATACATTACAAAAACAATATAACTTAAATAATAAAAATTAAACTAAATCTAAAATACAAACTACTTAACCGTAGAGACCTAAACGTCGTTCCGGCTACCACCCGGCCCAAACGTGCCGAGAATGCTAGCAGCATTCCCGCGTTGGATGGCCAACGATATTCGTTGGACAAGGTAGGAGCCGGAACGGGGATCGCCACCTCTAACATATAGACGCCGCCCCAGGTCCCTTACAAGTTGTTTGGCCTCTCTGCACCACGGCCCAGACGTTTCCACGGCGACCGGAATGAAATCGTACGCTGATTCCAGGTTGGCGTACTTGCCGTGCTTATTTCTGGCAGCGTTTTCTGCGGCCGCGCCTGCTGTCCTGCTGGTGTGATGAATGTGTGTTGCAGCAAATGTACACACGCAGGTTGCATCCCAGAGCAGGCAGCGGCCTTTGGACCATGGAATCAGCGTCAGACCATCCGGTCGCTTGCCATCAGTGCGACTTAGGCCTTGAGGCTCCAGTATGCAGGGCGTGTTCGCCGAGATCATGCTGCGACGTATTATTTCATTGATCGCATGATGTCTCGGGAATCGCCCTGCAGACCGGGAGCAGCTCAAGCCGTGGTGCCCGTTTTCTTCAACAGTTGCTCCACATATGCAGCGATGGGGTTCACATACCTTGGAGCCTAGTCTCAATGCGACCCCTACCCTCAAGGTGTCGTTATCAAGTAGGGTTCCTAAGTGTGGTGAGGGTAGGGCGTGCAACCAGGCTCCCGACTCCGGTTGTTTTACAGCTTTAAGACGGGCGGAATCTTTTAATTGCACTGAGCCGTTGAGTAAATGGCAGTATGCATGTTCACACAAGCTGTCGTCCCAGGCTCGCTGCAGAGCTGGATTTGCTGGTGGCGATAATCCAGAAGATCGAGCGTACCATAATCAACTCTCTGAAATATCATATTTTTGAATAAGAACATTTCACGTTTAGAAAATTACTTTTATTACTTGACTAAATGAATAATGACTACAAATTTAAAAAAAAAAAATATTTTTTTGACTTCTACTTATAATATTAAGACTTTACGTACAAGAAGGCCGATTAGAATTAAGAATTTTATTATGTTCATCTAAATATTTAAGGTATTTTTACTAGTTTTTAATATTTTACATAATAGAAGGAATTGGGATTGTAGATATTTTTTCTAGTATAATTTTGTGAAGTACATTACTGATAATAATAATTTATTGTAAACATTTAATTGATTTTCGCCTGTAAACTAAGTCTTGCCACTGGTATTAAATAAAACAACTGAATCAGCCAAAAATATTTTATTTAAGCGTATTTATAATCTTTATATTATCAATGCTGATATATTATTAATCTTTAATTCTAATATTTATGGCTTCCCTTTGAATATAATAGTTAATTAGGGATATTGGTAGAGTTCACGGCCGGTACCAGGGTACCAAGAATTGAAACTGTTGACGCTCGAGATTTTAACCAATAGGAGATCAGAAAATCAATGGAACTCCTATCAGCCAATCAGGACATAGTATTGTGGTGCAGCGCCACCTAGCGGCGGCCGTGAGCTCCCCGTCGCCGAACGAGTGGGTAGAGACTGGGCCGAGCCACAATTTCATCAACAAGTTTGTACTTAATTTATAATAGCTTTGCTTCAGATAAAATAAAACGTTACCTCATTATATTATAAAAATACTATTTATCTCAATATTGTTTCCAAATTCGCACTTTTCGTTTTCTTTATTATACATATAATGTGTCAAATTTTAGAGTTGCAATAATCCTTTATATAATTTTGTATACAAATCGTAACGAAACAAAGACCTAAATCGAACTTATAAGTAAACTTAGAAGTAAAAGTACATTTTGACAACGAAAAGTACAACGTACAGGCGCGATGGGCCGTAAGTCGAGACACCATAATCTACGATCCTAATGAGTAACTCTTTACATTTAAGGCTGATTCCTTTCCCACATTTTCTTACAAACGTTTGGCCTCTCCGTACAAAACCTACATCTATCCTGGTCGCTCCAGCTACTTCCCTGTCTTATCAGTCCCTTCAACCGTCGTCGATATGATCAAAAGGTAGAAAGAAGGGCTTACCCTGTGGAAATCATACCATAAATACTACAAATACATAAAAATATAGAAAGTCAATTTTGACAAAAATGGCAAATATTATAGCAAGCCGACAATCATTAAATTGTGGAAAATACAGTATACTTAAGTTCCAAACTTATCTAAGTATATACACGCTTAACTACCGCGAACATAACCGAATTATATCAAGCGTCTAGCACCATTCCGATATAAATGTATACTTCGTCAACATAAAATTATTAAACAAGAATATAAAATAGCGAAAAACAATAATAACAAAGAGCAAAGGTACCTTCCACCGCAAATAGACACTGGTTAATTTTGAACAAAAGGACTAGCTGAAAAAGTATTGCATTTAAAAAGATACACGCCGGGAAAGATACGTAAAATCTAATAGCATATACAACTACCTAAACACTGAGATTACAGCGTTACACGTATAAAAAATAAATCACATATCATCACCACTCGGTCACTCCAATTTTGACCTCATAACACGTCAAAAAGTCTATATTGTCTCAATTCACCATCCACTCGGCCCAAGGAAAACATTCCGAATTGAAAACCACTAATGTAAACGTAACAAGGTAACTAACATACTGAGCCGTACTTTAATATATGTAGATCGTCTCCGAGGACGGTAAATCTGAAAAAGTGTCACAAATTTGAGCCTCAAAAATCTAGATTGTACTTTAAGACCTGTATAAGTGACTCGATAAGTCGTTCAAGCTACGTGCAACGTTTCAGAAGAATATCTTACCACTGGAGTTCTACTGAAACTGGTTCTAACATCGAGATTGATAAAAATGTGTACTTCCATTTTAAAACTACCGCTAACACAAATGCGACGTCGGAGAAATTAAATCTAAACAAGTAAACACTGATCACATATTATATGTATGTAAACTGGTAAAATTCTCACGCATCAGTTTAATCAAACGCGAATATCAGGATATAATATGTATAATATTAAGACCAACAGGCCCGTGAGACACCTTTTAAATCATATTCGGCTTTTATAGCACCTATTCACTTTGCCTTAATTACCCAAATAATATCCATCTCTTTTCTTGGAATACAAAACAAAAACAATACACACGCGTGCATAGGTGCCATAAAATGTGACATCAACTTTACATTCCAATTTTATTTCCATCTCAGTTTATCTCGCACACAACAAGCGTTAACTGGTGCGAGAGGGACGAACTAAAATTGATATATTGCGTTTCAAAAAAATCCAAGCCCCAGTTATTTCAATAAATGATCAATGGCCAAGATTGTGCCATCACGCTATTCTATTTTTTTTTTTACTTTCGCCATCGTTTTTATTAAAATCGTTACCAAGGCAACAGAGCCGCTCAAGAGTTTTTTCTACGTTTGACCTAGTTGACGTCTCGATTGATGGTCTCGAACCGTTATTCCGTCAGTGCCGATACCAGGAGTACATAACTGTATTAGAGTTTTTGGACGACATTGTTTAGTCATCAACATCATAGAACTTATGGAGCACGGTGAGTCGAATTAACTCGGATGGTTTTCATCCATCACGATTACAGCTAGGTATATTCAAAAAAGCTGGCACGAATGGAATGAATGCTAATGGCTGCTATACCAACATGTATCTCTGTCATTTTGAAAGCCACAACATAGATACTTTCTCTTTCTAGTCACTTACTCGATCCATTCGTGCGAGTTTTAGTGAATTTACCTGTACAAGGTGGCCAAAAAATAAGTGCATTCCCGTTTTGTGTGGTTGGGAGGTTGGGACTAACAATTTGATGCCCTAGGAGATTTTTGGAAGTTTCACAAAGGTTGATATTTTTTTATAAATCTACTAGGTGCTAGGTAAAACAACTACTACTTCTGAAACATGAGCTTATTTCTACAGAAATCCCCTATATTTATTCTGCATCCCTCACTGGCAGCAGAAATGTACTTACTTATTTTTCGGCCAACCTGTAGTTGTAACGATCAAGGTTGATCAATCATAAAATAATAACAACCCATAATGTTCGTCCAAGATCTTCGTAGGGATAGAATTCAGATGGGAATGTCACACGCCACGGTATTCGACCCATTCGGAACGCTTACGTTTTTTATACTTTGCATAGTAGCCGTTTCTGCCAACCAGCTACCAGGGCCGCATAACCTAAGCGGTTTTACTGAACGGTATATCGGGCTCCATAGTGAGCGTCTGCGGCGTAGGGTCGTAATGTCCCGCCAGGTAATACACGTCGTTATTGTCGTAGACGCTGCCGTAGCGGGCCGGGTCGTCGCCCATGCGCTCCTTGTACTGCGCTAACGGTAGCACCTCGCATTTGTGCGAGATTGTTTGAACGTCGTTTTCGTCCGTGTGGGGAGATTCGAATAATCCGCCCTGGAAAATAAAAAGCACAAAATAAGAACTTGGAAGTTTGGAGACATTTTGGAAATGAGGTAGAATCATAGGATGGGCTTTTTAAATAGATGGGACCAACATATTGTTTAATTTTAGTCAGAAGGTGGCATAATTTTTCCAGGGGCTCGTTTCTCAAAAGCTTGTAACTTGTATTACAAATGGAAGTTCTTATCTTTAATGGTGTTAAAAAGAGACTTCTACATGTACTACAGTTTACAAGCTTTTAAGAAACGGGACCCCGGTTATCACTCGCTTTGCACTGACTAGGTAGCGGTTAGATGGTAACTCATTTTCGATCAGCCTTAGACTTAGAGCCTTCAGATTCTTCTGACATGATGCAGTCAAAAGACAACACGACTGATTGAATTACTTAATTTCGAGGGTTTGTTACTATCCATGTTTGTACTTGTTCAACATCATTACTATCATTAGATTCATTAGAGTAGAGTGATAGGGACTACGAACCACTAAAACATGGAAGCCGCACGCAATAGTAAATGGATACTCAAAACAGGTCCTGAAATGTCGTTGACAAGTGCCATCCCCTCTTTAATACATCTTGCTAATAAAAACTTAAACCGCTTTTTAAAAATAGTTGTAATTGGTCCATCAAAGTTTTAGTTGGCTATATTCTACTCGCATTTGTCAAAGATGTTGCGCCGACATAATTATGCGCGGTAGAAAAACGCTACGAGTATGTCCTGCCCATCTCAGGTGGCTTATGATGGTTCCGTTTTATCTACACGGTGGAATTTAATCGGTGAACAGGAACCCATTTTTCTAATTCAGTAATCGATGGCGGTCACGTTTATGTAGAGTACTTAAGTGGAACCAAGTTTTTTTTTAGCATAATTTTTTTTTATGTTGAAATTAAAATTTATTGTCACCCTACTAATGGTTTAGTCTGAAAAGTTTAATACCTCTTTCTCAAACTATCAGCCATAGAAACTTAAAACATAAATGAGCAATAACCACTCACATGCTTTAATTTTTGCAATAGACTCTATTCCTATGTAAAATAAGAGCGATGCATGGCTGATAGTTTGAAAAGAGGTATTAAACTTTTCAGACTAAACCATTAGTAGGGTGACAATAAATTTTAATTAAAGTTTAATTTCAACATAAAAATGTGTTATGCTAAAAAAAAAACTTGGTTCCACTTAAGTACTACATAAACGTGACCGCCATCGATTACTGAATTAGAAAAATGGGTTCCTGTTCACCGATTAAATTCCACCGTGTATTTATCGTGCTACGTACGCGTCACTTTTGCACTTGCACGCGACAAACGATTAGACGCGGTACCATCATAAGACTACAGCTCAATTGCACAATTGTGTTAGGGGCATTTTTGAATTCGCGTAAAGGCCCGGCCACGACATTGGTTTACGGCGACCAGCGGCGAGCGAATCCATGAGTTAAAGCGGGATGCCGATATGGGTATTCCATCTCGCACGTATGGTTTTCCGCTAAGCCGGTCGCCTTAGACCGATGTCGTGGCCGCGGCATTAGACGTCCATGTTATAAATGGTCGTCGATCTGCGGCCATATATAACATGGACGTCTAACGCCAGCTCAAAAATGCCCCCATAACCAATTGTTCAATTGTGCCAAGATGGGCAGGACATAGCGCTTTTCTTAACACCGCGCATATTTCGGCGCAACATCTTTGACAAATGTTTATAGAATAAAGCCAATCAAAACTTTGACCGACCAATCACAACTATATTTAAATGACGGTTTAAGTTTTTACAGGTTGATATTGAAATTCGTTTCCGTGATGCATTGAAGAGGTGACACTTGTCAACTAAAATTCAGGACCGTTTTTGAAAGGCAATTTAGTGTGACGTGCGGCTTCCATGTTTTATTTGTTCGCAGTCGTCGATAGAGATTTTGTCAAAGTTGCGTGGTAAGGCTCAAAGTTATCTCCTCACCGGATAGTGCAGCGGACGGCAGGCGGCAGTCTCCTCGGGGTGGTAGAACCAGCGCACGCGCACGGCCATGGCGCCGCGCGCCTCCCACAACGCTTCTAGCCGCCCGATGTACGGCCGGTCCGGCCGCCCCGTCGACAGGAATACTGCCGCTTCGCCCACCTGTGGACACAACGGTATTAGCCGACATCAGTGATCGGGGTATTACGACGCGAGGATTGTGACCAGCTGACAATGTCTCATGTTCATTCAACTTCCTCGCTCCCTTTACCTAAGGAGCGATAGCTAATCGAAGATACCAGGATCACATAGCAGCGAGAACACTCACCAGTATCTCCTCCCTGCGAACTATGGCGCGATAGAAGAGCATGCGATAGCGCGGCGTGGTGGTACGGCGATAGGAGTTTCTTGTTAAAACCGATGCCATCATTCATCAGCATCATCTTCATCATTTCCATACTCCTCTGACGTTTCGCCATCATCCTAAACTCTCCATCCATCCATCTCACAGCTCTAAAATTCCTATCGTCGACTGGCAATAGTATCTCACAAGTACCAGGATAACATAGCTGCGAGAACACTCACGTTAAGTATCTCCTCTCCCCGAACTGTGGTGCGGTAGAAGAGCTTGCGTTGTCCGGGCCTGACAGGACGCCGCGCGGCGCCATTACAGAAATATGTAGCTGTTGCTGCCAATGATCGTCTGTTGGGCTTTCACACTCATCCACTTCCCCACTCCCGTACTCCAACCACAATAACTCCAAAATTCCAAACGTTAAACAGCAATTTATCTCAAAAGTACCAGGATCATATAGCAGCGAGAAGACTCACGTTAAGTAATCTCCTCTCCCCGAACTGTGTCGCGGTAGAAGAGCTTGGGATGCCCGGGCCTGACAGGACACCGCGCGGCGCCATTACAGAAATATGTAGCTGTTGCTGCCAATGATCGTCTGTTGGGCTTTCACACTCATCCACTTCCCCGCTCCCATTCCAACCTCCAATCCAACCACAATAACTCCAAAATTCCTAACGTTAACCAGCAATCGATCTCAAAAGTACCAGAGCCACATAGCAGCGAGAAGACTCACGTTAAGTATCTCCTCGCCCCTCGCGATGGCGCGGTAGAAGAGCTTGCGATGCCTGGGCCGGGCGGTGCGACGGTAGGGGGCGCCTCGCCAGCGCCACAGCGCGGCGCCGGGCAGGAAGGCGGCCATCTTGCTGACGCCGGCGCCGCCGTCCGAGCCGCACGAAGCGCCCGACACCGTTCGCTTCTTGCTCTTCTGAAACATTATGACCGCATTGAAGATCTGTGGCCTATACCACAAAACTTTACAAGCGTACAATTCTACAAAATTGTACAAATTCCCATACAAAAAGTTGACAATTTTGTAGAATTGTACGCTTGTAAAGTTTTGTGGTATAGGGGCCTGGGTGCTTAGCCAAGTTGCCGCTTAAACGTCAATCGTAAGCGAAAGGCAGCTAACTGTCTTTATCGCACTAATACGCAAGAGTGACAGAAAGGGAAAACTACGATACGCTACCAAGCGCTAGCGATTGGCAACTTGGCTAAGCATCCCGATAGACGTAGCTTTCGTAGAGTCAACTATTGGAACACCAAGCCATTCGGAAACAATGTCAAAGTCAGACTATAAACAGAATATAAGAATTATATCCCTTCTTGTCATTTTGACATGGTCTGCAGTAGCCTAGGGTTTTAATTCGTTGTGTAAAGCATCTATGGACGGAATAAGTAAATTGTAACATGTGTCTGATTAAAGTGATTAACAATAAATGACATGAAAGTATCAAGTAGTTCAGGACACGCCAAGACATTACACATAAGCAATGATAAAACAAGTCGAATGGTGTCTCCCTCTTCATTTAAACTGTCTGGCAAATATGTTACAGAGAGCATCAACAAGCTGAAAAAGGAGTAACTGTGGTGTATCTACATGTGTGCGTCCGCACGCACACAGGCGCGGCTACCTGTATTGTCCAACCAGTAATAAACGAGCATCTATCAAAGCCGGTTGTTTCACTTAAGTACCTACATATAGCTCACTGGCGACGATCCGAATCTTACCCGCGTGTGAAATAAAAAAAAAATTACAATGGCTACTGTTGCTTTCATCGGGAATTTAAGTCATTTTGATCATAATACCCAAGAATGGGAGATTTTCTGTAGTCGTTTGAAGCAATTTATCCTATTAAACAAAATACAGGATGATATGAGACAGGCAGTGCTACTCACACATCTGCACGACGATACATACCGGTTATTGAAGAACCTCGTGTACCCGAAGAAGGTAGAAGAGGTAGGGTACGACGAGTTGTTGACGGTGCTCGACGGTCATTTTACTCCTAAAAGGTGTACCTTCGCCGATAAAACCAAGTTCTACGAGGCTACGCGTGACGTGGGGGAGAGTGTCGAGAAGTGGGCGGCCAGGATCAGGGGACTCGCCGTGCACTGCGAGTTTGGGAGCTCGCTGGACATGCTGCTGCGGGACAAGTTCGTGCTGGGGCTACGCGCCGGCAAGGAGCGCGAGCGACTCTTCGAGCAGGACGCCACCACGCTCACGCTGGCCAGGGCGATGGAGCTGGCGCAGCAGACGGAGTGCGCGCAGAAGGCGCGCGCCGAGGCGGTGGCCGTGGCCGTGAAGCAGGAGCCGGTGTACCGGGCGGGCGCGCAGCCGGCCGCCAGCCGCCGGGACCCCGGGGCGAGGGCCTGCTCGGTGTGCGGCATGAGGAGCCACGATGAGAGTAGGTGCCGTTACAAGACCTACCGGTGCCAGCTGTGTGGTGATAAGGGACACCTCAAGAAAGTCTGTAAGAAGCAGTCCAAGTGTCGTGTGAATAACGTTGATGCGACAGAGTTCTCGGCAGAAGGAGATGACTGCGATAATTGCAAAGAGTGTAAACTTCTAAGTTTAAGGTACGTTAATTATAAGCCAATTTCACTTAAAGTGTCTGTTAATAACCTTGACCTGAACATGGAACTGGACTCGGGCTCCGGTGCTACCATTATTAATGACAAATTATACAGGGAAATGTTTTCTAATGTTTCCTTATACAAAAGTGATTTAAAAATGTGTTTATACAATTATCATAAAATAACGCCGATGGGTTTCTTTGTTGCTAAAGTAACATTTATGTTGAAAGAACGCTTTTTGAAAATATACGTTATAGAAAACGGCGGTCCACCATTATTGGGCCGTGATTTTATGGCCAAGTTTAATTTGTCATTCATGGTAGATAACAATTGTGTTACAGATGTAAACATTAATCAGAGCTCGAGTGAGGTATCTAGGTTGTTAGACCAATTTAGAAGTTTATTTGAAGAAGGGTTGGGTAAATTCAATAAGTTCAAAGTCCACTTGCAATTGAAAGATAACGTTAAACCTAAATTTTTCAAACCGCGGTCAGTTCCGTTCGCTTTAAAAAAACGGGTAGAGGAAGAAATCGACCGGCTGGTAGATTTAGGTATACTCGTACCGGTAAATTTTTCTGAATACGCGACACCTATCGTGCCTGTTTTGAAGGAAAATGGCAAGGTCAAAATTGCAGGAGATTTTTCGGTCACGCTAAATAAAGACATGGTTATCGATAAGTACCCGATGCCGCGTATAGAGGAGGTCTTTGCTAAACTAGGCGGTGGTGAGAGTTATACGAAATTGGACCTTAGCAACGCGTACAACCAGTTTGTTTTGTCTGATAGCTCCCAGGCGCTTACGACCATTAGCACTACGAAAGGTCTTTATAAATATACTAGGCTAGTGTACGGCCTCGCTAATGGCCCTGCTATTTTTCAGCGCGCAATGGAGTCGCTACTGGTAGGTATTGACGGAGTCAGCTGTTGGCTGGATGACGTGTGTGTAACGGGACCGACGAAGGAGGTACATATGGCGCGATTGCGGGAAGTTTTGAGTGATGAATACGACACAGGGCTCTCCGGGGAGGAGGAGGAAATAGAGGAGCGTGAGGGGTCGCGCGCGCCGGCCGCGGAGAGCATCGAAGATGAGCATCTATCAAAGCCGGTTGTTTCACTTAAGTACCTACATATAGCTCAGTAACACAAGATTTTCTGAACAAGCACAACAATTACCTTCTTCGCCACGTCGCTAGTCGAAGCCGTCGGCTCGTCCTCCAACCCGATCCCGCTATCCTTCAAATTGTCCTTCGAATCATCCTTCTTCGCCGCAATCTTGCCCAGATTGCTAAAGTCCAGCACAGCTGTCTTCACCAACGGATTCTTCGACAGAACTGCCTTTTTGATCACCGTTTTCATTTTATCGTCCGGCGATTTCTCCACGGCAATTAAAGTTGACAGCCTATCGTTCGAGTCACCAGAATCTTCGTTAGATTTAGAATAATCTGAGGAGAACTTCTTATGTTGATCGTCACCAGAGGAGCTTTCTTTGCTGTCCGAATGATGCCTCTTTCTGTGTTTTCGGTGGTGTTTTTTGTGGTGACGTCGATGTTTGCAGTGTTCTTCGCAGCACTTGTGTTTCTTCTTTTTCTTTTTGACGTAGTCTGTGGAGCCTGGGTCGTCTTCTGAGAGACGCTTGAGTTTCTCTTTCCTGTGTTTCTTGAGCTTCTTCCTGTCTCTTCTATCTTCCTCTTCCTGATCTTTAGTGAGGGTCTCTGCTTTCTCTGCGCTGGTAGAGGCAGTGGGTTTTTTCTCTTCGGTGCTATTAACGCTGGTGTTTCTTCTTCGTTTCCCGAGAGTGAATAGTGGATTTTCGTATACTGAAAATAGACAAAATCCATATAAGTTATGGGGAAAATGATATTTTTATACTTTGTTGTAATTAAAATATTTATAAAGTAACAGAACCAGTACGTGTATGAAATTGATTGCGCAAAAACATTGTTAAAAATTACATTAAGCGTGGATAACCACGGTATATTTATTTGCCCATCCGAGGTCCGAAGAAAACCTGCCCAACAGAAACTCAGCTATCAAAGTAATATAATATATTCCGCGGCAAACAAAATAAATCCTAGTGGAATAAATCGGCCCGCTATGAATAGTCTAAATTACTAAGAGCACATAATCGCAAGGAACTCACCAACAACAGGATAATTGGGCTCAAGGAACCGAATATCCTCAATAGCTATGCGACCCGAGTCTCCATCATCGAACTCGACGGCCACAAACTTGTCCAAGTGCGGGTCTGGTGACGACACCGCCACGGTACCAGGGTATAAGCAGCGGTACTGCTGCGACCAGTAGGCGCAGACTCGCGTGCCTGATGCTAGCTCGGAGACTGATGTTGGAGACACTTCTAGGATCTGAAATTTTCAGGTTACTATGTTTCAACTAGTTCACATCATCACGTCATTAGCCTATAACAGTCAACGCATAAGAAGGTAAATGCCAAAGTATATGCTGGGCAATCGGGTTAACGATCGCAATATTGCGTCCACTATGATGACATTGCTGCCCATCATCAATCTTCATTAATTCATTGATTAATTTAATTTCTCCTTGACACTGATGATGAGCAATAGTGTCAAGTTGAAATTCAATCAATGAACGGTCAGTAACACTCTAACACTTCCATCCCTTAGTCGACTCTAACGACCCCCACGGGAAGAGTTGAGGTGATGAAAAATGTACTCTTACTGCCGCCACGGCATGGCAATTTAACAAGTATATTCAAGAAGTACTTACAGCGTCTCGCAGCGTCTCCTCCCTGGACAGTATATGCGGCTTGTTCCCCCTCTCTCCGTCCAGGGTGATGGCATACACGTCTGGAGCCGTCACGGCGCTCAGCTTCCCCGCGTAGAACAGACCGCCCATAGCCGTCAACACGCGCGGATTACTGTCCAACTTGTCTTCAGTGAGAGTACACTTGGAAACCGGTGGAGGCTTCGTCTCAGGTTCCTTTGCTTCTTCCCGCTCTTTAGACTTGAGACTCTTTCGCCGCTTTTTCGCTCGACGACGCTCCTTTTCACTGTCGCTTGAAGCGCTGGCGCGGCGCATGGCGAATTCTAACTCTGGCATGTCATCTCTTGAGTGCTTCCGAGCGAGCCTGTCGACTTTCTCTCTGTTCTTTTGCCGAACTTCATTAAGACTCTCCATCGATGAGCTGGCGGAGCGATTTAAACCCCATTCGTTTTCCTCCTCTTCAGAGTAGACTTTCAAAATCGGTTCCGCTTTCAATTTAGGACGCACTTTACTTGTCCTGCTCTCTTCTCTGGAAGGTTCTCCTCTAGAACATACTATACCACCTTTCAGTTTGCCTTTAGCTAGCAAGTAGCCGACTAGACTGCTCTTTGACTTGGGTTTTTTGGCAACTATAGTCTCGGTCGAGTCTGGGCTGGATACTTTACGCGGGCGACCTACTTTGCGCTTTTTAGAGGAACCTCTATCAGAGTCAGGAGACGGTGCTCCTAGAGGTGACGGAGTGGAAGGTGTAGGTGGGGTGGACAAGGCTTGGAGAGCGGGTAGCGGAGGCGTCATAGCGCTAAGTTGAGCTCTCTTCTCATCGCATTGACGTTGCAGCTCATGTAACCTTTCCCGGAGGTCTTTTTCCATGGCGTTCACAAGTGCATGCGCGGACGGCACGGCTGTTGTGTGGGCACACGGCGAAGTGCCGCATGGACAAGCGGTGACCCGTCGTAAACTCGCTTCTAACTCTCCTCCACTATTCCTGCCTTCATCTTTTTCTCTCTTATAGCGGCGTATCTTGTCAATCTTGTGGCGATGCCTCTCTTCCCGATCGTGGCTTCGTTTCCTCCGCCGTTCCGCGGAGGAATCCCTTCGGCTTCTATCTTTCTTGACAGTTTCGGTCGGTAAGGGTTCAGTTGGGCTCAAAAGCGGTTCGCTTTTTATGAATGGACGGGAAGACATAGACAGATTCGTGGGAGGACTTTCCACCTCTTCCATGAATCTTTGTTCGGCCAGAGCACACAGGAGGCCTAGTCCATCGAGGGAAGGCTTCGCTCGATCGCTAGTGCTGGCCTCCGCTGGCGGAAACTCAAACCTCCTCTGAGAATCTACATCTGTACGAGGAGGCGATTTAGGACTTGACTTGATGATTATATTAGTTGTAGTCCTGGTGTCTACTGTCAGCGGAGTCTGATCTAAAGTCGGCATGCTAGCAGGAGTAGTTCTCTCAAACTGTTCGATACTATTCGACAGTAACTCTAGCCCGCTAACGTCCACCATAGACCTAGCTGGTTGCGGTTGAACGGGAGACGTACTGGCAGTATCGATAACCAGGTCGTTAGAAGTGCTGCTACTGGAGCTGTTTTCTAAGGCCTCATCCCTTTCAATTGCATGTATTGCTTTCTCAACCGCCCCAACGACTGCAGACGTTGCTAAAGCTTCGGAAGAAGAGTCCTCAGCGCTGTCTATCCTGGAAGGCTGAAGCATGGGCATATGTAGCGGAGTTTCTTCCGGGAAATGAGCAACGCCGACACAAGCGACTTCTCTCTCGTCCTCATCAGCATGGTTAGGAGAATCATCATCGTCATCTATGTGGTCTGTTTGATTGGACGCGTCTTTGTGAGCCGGGGCTTCATGACTGTCAGGAGGTGGCGTTGGTGGTGCGGCAGGTGAAGTTGCTTGACTCCTGCAAGCTTGCTCCGTAAAATCTGGCTGGTAATACAAATGTGTGGCTAACATTGGTTGCGGAACCGGTTCAGGAGCGAATGCCGGTGGTTTTTCTTGCGGTTCAGCTTCGATCTTGATCAGGGCGTGAGGAGTTATAAGAGGTTGTATGATTGGCTTTCTTTCAGGCTTGTGTTGTGGCGCAGGGGCGGGTGCTAGGGTTACTAATCTCGTTGAATGTGTGTGGGTGTGCTGTAAGGTTGCCGTGGAGGCGAGGAGGTCACCTGAGAGTAGCTGCAGGTGATGTGACGGGTGAGGAGCAGGAGGGAGTAAAAGTGGAGCGGAAGGATATGGGACGCCGCCCCAAACGACTGCGTGAGGGAGGTCTGGTGGCGCGGGTAGTAGGAGGAGCGCTCCTGAGGAAGGTTCTCGTACGAGCTGGAAGCCGCCTACGGAGGAAACACCGCCGCCCACGGAGCCCACGCCGCCTACGCCCACGCCGCCCATCACCATGCTCTCCATGGACATTTGAGCTGAAACCATGAAAATATTAATGAGTTTTAACATTGTTCATAATTTAACAAATTGATATTGGTGTTACTTTTTACAATGCGGATAATCCCACGATGTAGTAACAAATGCGCTTAACACTAAATTATGGGATATCCGCATTACAAACTGTCTGTGAGTTCTTATAATTGGCTCCTTGTATTTACTTAAATTTTCTAATGTTTATGCCAAAGCTGTTGAATCTTCAAATAAAATAAAAAATAAATAAATTAGATCATCATATCATAAAAAATAAAATAACATGTAGAAAATTCTCAAGTGACATGTTCACAAGCCACATCAGTAGTAATCGTAAAGCACGCCGCGCCTACTTAAGCGCACGCGCTTCCTTTCCGACGCATGTCGGAATGCTCGCGCGGGAAACGGCACGCGAATCGGGGAAAACGATTTCGATCGATTTTCTAACTATATTAACTATCTATATTCAATCATGATAAGGAAGAGATGTGGGGCAAGCTAAATCCCTGAAATCAATGAATTTCGGTGTTGGCGGATCCAGGATCCAGGACTTCGTTGAGGGGGGGGACACTGCCCTGTGACATGATAGTATTTTATACTTAAAACAGTACCTAGTAGGGTGCTTCTTATTTTTGCAATTTTGTAGGATGTTCGAACCAATAAAGGAGCTCTTTGCTCTCCCGATTGCAATTTTCTATGGGGCACCCTCTCATTTTGTTATTTGATAAGTAAACCATATTTGATTTTTTTTTTTCTATTTTTTAAATCAAAAATTAGGGGTCGCTACCGAAGTACGAAGTTCAAGAAAGGCAAAATGATTAGTCGTTTTTTTATTACTTCGGTAGCGACCCCTAATTTTTGTTTATAATAATTGAAAAAAAAACAAATATGGTTTACTTATCAAATAACAAAATGAGAGGGTGCCCCATAGAATTTTGCAATCGGGAGAGCAAAGAGCTCTTTTATTGATTCGAACATCCTACAAAATTGCAAAAATAAGAAGCACCCTAGTACCTAGGCATACATAAGTTCAGTGTGAGGGGGCAAGTGCCCCCATTGCTCCCCCCTGGATCCCCGCCTGTGGGCCTGCGGTGGTAGCCAGGAACTAATATAGTTAAATGTAAGTGGTAACATAACCACAGACGCCGCCTTTAGAATTATAGTGACCTAATCCTACATTTTTGAATTTTAATTATATACTTGGGTCGGGTTACGTTCTCCTGGGTCACCCTTAAAACACAGTTTAGTAGCATTCAATTAAAAAAAATTGGCCTTTTCATGATGCGTCACCCACTAATAGATAGTAGTGCGTGGAGCATATTTTCTTCCAGCAAACTATGCTACTTTTGCGACAGAATAACAACAAGAAAAACATGACTGACATAATCAAAAACATAAAAGCTCAAAATCGAAAATTTTGGATAAGGGGGCGTTCAAGTATTACGTAACGCAATTTGGGGGGGGGGGTCTCGTAAAACGTTGCAATGCGTGACCGGGGGGGGGGGGGGGGGGGTTGCTCCTTACAACACGTTACGTAACATTTTTTTTTTTAAGTAAAAAACTAGGGAATCAAAACTCAAATTG
>JALPQI010004494.1:0-75274 GCA_025490895.1 Thaumatotibia leucotreta
GATTTTCCGTAGGCTCCAATTGCCTTGCAACGAGTGGAGGTGCCCGTTGTGTACAACACGACCCATATGTCGACTGTGCCGGAGGCGGCGTGCGCGGCTGGAGGCAAGAGGCGTTTGGTGCCTGGTACCAACATTCCGTACCCACCGGTCCCTGAGAACATTCGCTCTCAGCAGGCTCAGTTCCAGGTATATAACTATTACACTTGAGTTTGAACTCGTACCAATTTGTTGTAAATACTATAATTGTATTAAATTGTTGGTACAGAATTTGTGCCGAGTGTCATAATGGACAATATTTCTGTGAATATTCGTGGTAACAACAAATAATGTGCAAAGTGCTAAAGGATTGGGCAGAGCTTAGCACTGTGTACTGTCATTTGTTGTTGACATCAATATTTGTCTAGTTTGTGATATTTTTTAAATACGTCTGTTTTAATACAATATATTTATGTAGCAAAAATCTCATATTCTACTGTGTAAATAATGACATACTCAGTTATAACCATAGTTTTCAAATTTAACATAAAGTCATTACTCAAATACTTGCAGTTCTCTTTGTTTAGATTTCTCCTAATGTAATTCCTAAAATATTTTATCTGTGATTCCAGAAAGACAATGATGTACCCGTATTCCTGAAAGGCGGCCCCCTCGACGGAATCCTGTACCGTCTGACCATGGCCCTGTGCCTGCTTGGCATTGTCGGTTTCGGCCACACCATCTACTCTCATGCCGTCAAGAAGAACTAAATTAATTTATAATTTAAATTAAATGTATTAGTCGCCTGTGTTATAGATTTCCAATAAAGGGAAGCATTATAAGCACAAGAATTGTTTAAATTATGAGGCAATAGATAATTTCCTATCTATTTAGATGTTGGCAAATAGAGACTAACAAGCTTATGCTTATGCTACTAGTGGACCTTTTCTACTTTAGCAATACATCATCAATTAGACTAAGTATAATAGTCCTATACTATAAACAGCTTAATCTGATATCGGCAGACATAATGGCGGACTTATGACAAGTGTATCTACTGCCCTCAAAAGTTTGCAGAATCCTGTGTCCCTACCGGGAACTTCGAAATCGCTAATTTCGAGGATTTGTCTGTGTCACTAATGACGCCTTGGTTGAAGTGACAAGAGTCAAATCCAAACAAAATCCTAATATTTGCAAGAAAATTATAAGTACCTAGGTAGTTATTTTCAGTTCTGTTTGTCTTCTGTGGAGTTAATCTATAAGGAAAATAAAACAAAATAAATGCTTGAACAGTTCTATATTTCACATAATATACATTTAACATAACACCGATGCCAGCTAATATTGCAGAATTCGTTAAACACTATAACAATTCATAAAGCACTCGGCAATAAACTGCAGTCTATGGTTTGCATTTCGTGTGTGTCACTACCACTACTCATAAGAATTACTTTATGAATGTAGCGGTGGGTGCGACGCTAAACAAAAATATAGCTATGTCATATTCGTAACATGGTAATAATTAAACACCGATACTTTCGACACAAAGTTATATTTTACAATTTTTGATGACGTCACGATTTTTGTCCACGTTCGCGAAAACGTCTTAATTAACTATATAATTAAATACGGAAACACTTCCAGGGCCGCGTTTTATAAAGTAACAATTTTGTTGTTTGCCTCTCTTTCTTTTCTAGCCAATGCGTGCGTGCGTTAAAGAGGCAAGCAGCGAAATTGTAAAATGTAACTTTATAAAACGCGACCCAGGAAGTAACTCACGTAACTAGGTAGATATATCTTATGGGCATTTTTTGTAGAAGAGTTACTAATTTTGGGATCAATCTCAAGATAAATTAGCAACTTTCCACAAAAGTTCAATCCACTTTCAACCTTAAGTTCGAACACTATATATTAAAATTCAATAGTGGGCGTGTAAATGTTCGGAATAGTATTAACAGAATATTTTCCACGCAATAAATACGTGATATTTTCATTCATTTTATGTATGGGATGAATCAACTTTTTGATCAAACAAAACGCAGTCTATCATACAATCTTATGAACTGCAACCGAGATCCCCGAAATTCCGACAAATCGATAAAGGTACGAAAAGTACCAGTCTTTAATATTTACTTGTCTTTGTTCATAGCCTTGCCAATCACCACATTATTATTTATTTTACATAACAATAATTTATATTTCTTTACATAGTTGTAACCAATACATCTTAACATGTACACACTGGACTATTTAAATATTACAAGAACTTTATTCTAAACAAATGCATTGTCACTTATTTCATTTAAAACGTAATATGAAATTAAAATAATATGAATATTATACTATAGGTATAGCCAAGTAGGTGTGTATCAACTATTTCTAATCACATGTCGCCATGCTTAAAGCGCCTATAATGCGTGGTTTTAAGTATACAAAAGTCCACACTCACTTTATTAATGAATTCATACATAAACTGACTAAGTGACTTTTATAGTATGAATTCTAAAGAATTTTAGTAAGTTGTCGATTTCTAATAATGAACATTTTGACAGTTCAGAAATGACCCTTATAGGTATTTAGTTAAATACCTATATCAAAAAATGGTGAATCTATTAATAAGGATAAATCTATAATATAACTGTCAAAAGTTTATTATTAGATTTCGCAGTTTATATTAGATTCGAATTTGGCTACAACCTACAATAGTGAGTTAATTTCGCCGACAGAAGCGCTAGTGTAGCTGGACTGAGAGTAATGTGAAATGTCACTAGGTCACTATTCTTGTATTATTTGTTTGTTTATTTCTAATGAATTGCTATAATTTTTGTCAATTTTCACCTACCTCATGTCATTGGACTCTGGTAGTTCTAAGCATTTTACAACGGGACATCAATTAAATGTTACAACTTATCTCAATAATGGTTGTCCCCTGGCTAACGGCCGGAAGAGAATAACGAGAAATAGTTGACACACCTAATAGTAACGTAAACAAATTATAAAAAGTAAAAAAATATGATTAAGAATTATAAATAGATAGAGCAATAGGTATATAGTTATCTGATTCTTGTCATAAACATATTTCCTTGTCTCTTAACAGCCTTGTGAATAGCATATAACTTAAAATAATCTGAGTTGCTAAAAATCAAATACTATAATATAATGCTTTTAACCGATTAACTAGGTAGGTACTTCTTGAAATGAAAACAGAAATACAAATTATAACATTAAAAAAATGAATATTTTCCTGTTACAATTATTTCGAGTGTCATGTATCAGTTTCAAAGAATTGCCAATTCAAATTATATGTAGGTACTAGCTAGGAACTCTTATTCTAAAATACCATTGTGAACCTTTCCCATAAAGTAAAGTAAAGTAAAAATTGATTTGTGAAACACAGGTGTTACAATGATGGTCTTCTCAAAGATCTCTGTGCCTTGCCTACACTTACACAAATACATTTCACTAGTCGTAATTTTCAGACCAATAACTTACTGGGTGTGGGTGGAGGACTACAATTGAAACTTCAGCAATAAAATTGTAACATAACATGACAATGACAACTAATATCATTTTATATTATTTTTTGGTATTGATAATATGTGTTTTTTATTACATGGTTATACCATTGTAATAAAAAACATAACAAAAGTAATGTATGCAATGAAACGTTTTACTAGCAAATACAAAAGAGAAATCAATACATTTACGTAAAAAATCCAACACATAAAATGTCAGTTTATAACTTTTGCAAGTCAGAGTTCCATAGAACATTCCCCTGACTAATTAAAACTAATCTCACAAGTCGTTAAATCTCAATTTACTTTAGTTAGTATCAGGGAGCTTTTTTATAAATGTATTACTGAATTAATGTTATGGATAGAACAGGCAAACAGGCAGAGGCCTATCCTACAAAAGTTTACAAGCGTACAATTCTACAAAATTGTATAAATTCCCATACAACTAGTTGTCAATTTTGTAGAATTGTACGCTTGTAAAGTTTTGTGTTATTGGCCCTAGGTCTACGTACAAACTGTGTAATATGAATTTGGATACATATGTCTTTCTGCATGCAGAGTCTATAGTACGTACTTATCTACGTATATATTGGGTCAATCACCATTATCTTGTCACTTCTTGCTACGGATTATATTCTTGTGGGTTACCCTTAACATTACACTTTAATAGCATTACGGTTAATCATTTTTTTCAGTCTGTTATTGCCATGGTTACGGTCTTCTGAGTCACGCTGGTTTTATTCAATATTATGCTACTTACATTATGCAAACATGCATATAGTCCATGTTTGTGGCCTTTGTGGGTGCTCCATTAACGAAAGAGCTTATTAACACCAGAATAATACATATTTTTATAATTGAACTAGCATAGTTTTGCTTTAAACCAGCGTGAATAAGGAGACCGTAACCATGGCAATGACAGACAGAAAAAAGTTGATTCACTCATAAACATTACCAAGATAAAAAAAATACACTTACGAGAAAGTTTTAGAATGGTCTATGGGGAGTTAGCCACTAATTATGTTAGTAGAGCGTACTGACTATTTTTTCCTGGCAAACTATGCAACTTTAGTCCCCTGGGTGACGTGACAGAACAACAAAAAAAAGGTGATTGACGATTATATTTATATTATACAGTTTGACATATATTCGACAGGATTCATACTTACAACAACGGTGCTATAGGTAAGTCGATTTGTTCTATCTTATCCGGAAGAATCGTATCCATACTTCCAGTCTTCGACAAACAAATTAGAAGCCCATTACTATAAGACTATAAGTACTATAACATATCTAAAAAAAACTGAACCAACTTATTACATAAAAATGATATAAAATATACCTAACATTAACAATATGGGTAAGAATATAGATAGCTACCTACGTGATGTTCATAATACTTATAAACATATTTGCAGGAAAAACTGAGATCGCCAAATGAAATCATCGAATAAATCGCCTTAAATGTACCTATACGTAAGATATTTGACCTTTGCCCATCGACAGTGTATCGTTGTTAGTTACGTTATTAAGTAATGGATACTCGACTACGGCAAAAGCATAAGGGGTATGATTTTAGCTGTCTAGGTGGGCATATTTTTATTCTTATTGCATACGTTCCACATACGTATAAAAATCTTATTGGTCCAATCATAAATAAAAGACGTTTAAATTAAAAATGCAACTGATAGAAATTCTTGGTCTGATGAGTTGACAGAAAAATATATTTCCCATTTGATACCGGAATTCATAGTCTGTCTGTTAATTTTACTACACACGCCTGAATAAAGTATAGTCTGCGAGACCTAAGAATGAACTTTTGACAGTTATAGATTAAAACTTATTAATAAGAGCGTAGTATTTTTTCATAAACTTAACTTCATACATTTGTATGGGTCATTTCTGAACTGTCAAATGTTCGTTCTTAGAAATCGACAACTATAGGTATCGTTAAATAGCCGCTGTCCGTCCCTATGTATGCTTAAATCTTTAAAACTACGCAACGGATTTTGAAGTGATTTTTTTAATAGATAGTGATTCACAAGGAGGTTTTGCCGTGTGGTGACTGCAGTAAGAATACATTTGTCACCACCCCAACTCTTCCCGCGGGTGACGTAAGAGCCGACTAAGGGATTAAAGTGTCACAGACCATTCCTGATGAAAGATTGATGATGGGCAGCAGCGTCATCATAGTGGACACATTACTTCGATCGCCAATCCGCTTGCCCAGCGTGGCTATTATGGGCATTTACCTCCTAATGCGTTTATTTTATACGCATAATTACTAGGAGAGGCCTACGTCCAGCAGTGGACTGAGATGGGCTGATAACGAGGAGGTTTTAGTATCAGCGTTGTACCCGTGCAAAGCCAGGGCGAGTCGCTAGTAACAGAATAAAGTACTTTAGCTACCTACCAGATATATCGACTCGGAGCGGCCAAGGTATTGTGTGACCGCACGTCCAAATATTTTTAATAGTAAGTTCTCAACTAAACCTCTCAGTCGCATTAAGACAAGTTACTTTGAATAGTACATATACCTATGTCATAGACTCCGGAATCAAAATGAATGAATTCATGACATGGTATTATTACCTATCTAAATTGCTTCACTTACGTGATGCTGACATTACAAGATAATAAATTCAAGCCTTTGAATATGACAATGCACAAGTATGATTGTTTCATATTATACAGTATAAATGTTACTAGAATACAGGATACACAACTTTAAGAAAAAGGCTTGTTATATGTCTGGTGTGCCTTATTTTTTTATTTATGATTATAAATAACATTAGGTACGCAACTAACAACAACAATAAGTGATATACTGTTCCTTACACTTAAAGTATAGTATTATGTAACCTAATAATATATTTGAACCTTTTCAAGTTTATTATTATGAACGTCCAACAAAATGCATCCTACTTTTTATAGTCAAGGAAAAAGAATTAAAGATATCGACACATACAAGAATGGGAAGATATCGACACATACAACATGTTGTGGGTTTATTAATTATTTATTGTTATTATTTTGTCCTGTCACCCAGGAGACAAGCTTTTTATTTTATTTTCATTATTAGTGATTAGTGGGTGACTCATTGTGGAAAGCCCTGTCCTTTATCACAATTTATTTCTTGCTATTATTAGGCCCCGTCACCCAGGAGACAGGTTTTAAAATTCATTTATTTTTTATTTTAATTGCTTGATTTGTGGGTGACCCATTGTGGAAAGCCCTGCCCTTTATCACTACTTATTTCTTGCTATTATTAGGTGCCGTCACCCAGGAGACAGGTTTTTTAATTCTATTTTTTATTTTCATTGCGTGATTCGTGCGTGACCCATTGTGGGAAAACCCCGCCCTTTATCAGTAATGATAAAATCAATTGTGCTGAATAACCCGGGAAGAAGTGATCATCTGATCATGGCAATGAGAAAAAAAAGGGTTCATCGACCCAATACTTACGAACCTAAACGGAAAAATAGTTGAAGGTACCTACGTTTTTGTAAGGAATGTATTGATATTTTTGGCAAATTGGACGTATACCAATACCCTTGACTTAACAAAAAACTTCTATTCGCATACGAAATGACACTGTTAAATGGAAGATTTAAGGAGTAAATTGAACTCAGTAATAAAGTTTAACATCTGTAACTCAGAAAAATATATGTTTCCAGGAATATCGAAAATGCGAGCCGAAAGTACGAACCTTCATAATTATTGATGAGACTACTTAACCTATAAGACGGTCATTATTCAACGATAAACGTTTCTATAATCTATATGTGATGTTATGACTACATAAATGAGCTGTTTCGCGCGCTTACGTCACCGTCAGCTTATCATCTAGCCCAGGCTTTGCTAAACACACATTGCATTGCACTACTTATCAACTCATACCATAGGTATTATATATAATATAAACTACCCTAATACCAGATATTTTTAACAAAATCGACATTTGTCACGTAATCTATGCAATAAATAACTTCAATAACAAAAGCAAACAAAGGAACCGCAGAAAATGGAACACTTACCCGTGTACATGATTTGTTCGAGTCGTTAAAAATTCTAGAAATGATTGTGTATAGGATTAAGAAGGTCGCGGGCGGGCGGGCAGAGGTGGCGGGGCGCCCTGCCGCGCCGGCACCGGCGGCGGCGGACCGGCGGCCGGCGGCGGCGGCGGGGAGCACGACGGCGGGGGCCCGCTGTCCGCCGGCGGGGACGCGATCGGCGGCGGCGACGCCACCGGTGGAGGTGAAGGTTTACCGTTGTCGACCACGGGAGCCAACGGCGCAGGGCGCGGGGGCGGCGGCCGGGCGGGACTCGCCGCCGGCGCCCGCGAAGGCACCAGCGGCGTCGGCGACGGCGCCGGCGGCCTACCCGGCTGCTGACGCCGCGGCGTCGGCGGCGCCGACCGCAACGGCCTCTCCGCTTGAGCTTCCCCGAACAATGGAACCGTATTATTCGTACAAAGATTCAACTCCGATTTCACAACGTCCACCCAATTCGGTGACTTCAACGTGATGCGCAAAGGAACTGAGCATACAGTCAGATATTCTTTCTGCGCTGCGGCGAGCGCGTTCTGGCCGTCTCGGAACGTAATGATCAACGATGTCGAATGCTCTTCAACGATCCGCACCAGTGTTACCTCCCCGATGGTAGCGAGCTCTTGCAAAACCGCAGCAACCAAATTATCGTCGAAAGCAAATTCGTTGGCCTCGTCGCAAGGTTGCACAATTATAGTAGCATCGGGTGGCCCCAGATCGTTCACGACTTCATAAAATACCTCCATGCATTTGGTGTAGCTGACTTGGAGGACTTCGACTTCTAGAATCGCTATTACCGGTCGGTGATCGCTCTGCTTCAGTTCCGCTCGCCCGTAATGAAGCAGCTTACCGGCTGCGAGTTCTGATGTCCCTTCAGGGTCGATGGTGTGCTTCCTGCTTCGCCACAAAATGCGATCCGTCCAGGCCGGGGCGCGACATTTCTCGCTAGTATCGTAGTCGTCGCTAAAGAGATCATATTTGTATGTCGGGGGAAACGTGATGTCACCTTCAAAGCAGTTTTTAAATACGAGATCCTGAGCTTTCTGCCTCGCGAGCTGATCTTGCTCCAAAAGACGCTGCATGTTATTTTGTGATACGAGCAATCGCACTTCATCCTTGTCCATATCGATGCGGTAGTTGAAGTCTCCGCACCAGAACACGTAGTCGTGCGAGTATAGAGATCGGCCCATGGGAAAAGCTACCTTCCTTGTTATTTCAGTGTAGTCGGCATTTCGTTCTGTTACCTGAGACTGGCCGGCCGCAAAATGGGCGCAAACAAAGCAGAGAGAGGTTCCGTAAATTACTAATCTGATAGCAACAGCTCCTTTGTTACCAGTGGTGCCTCCAAGACCAGTTTTGACGGAATCGAGAGCAACATCTCTTATATGTGGAATCAAATCTTTTCTAGCAAATACAAACAAACAAACTCCTACTAATTGATGACAAGACAGAAGGGTATAAGGTGCATCTCTGCATAATACTTTTTCAAGCTCCTCACTCCATGCTTTTGCGTTGTCGGAACTAGCGGCCATGATATTGCTGGCATTAAGGTCCACAATTTCTTCAAAACCAATTGCAAATATATCTGAAGGATGTTCTTTGCCATGGACTGTGTTCACTAATGAATTGTTAGGGCAATCTAATAACCAATCAGCCAAGCTGACATCTTTGTATGCAAGACTTCTGAAGTGTTTACCACCATTCACATTGTATGTGCCAATGGTGATTCTTATAGAAGATGGTTGAGTATACTCATTAACTCTTCGGCACATTTCTCTCAGTACTGGAGTTGATGTGTGTAGCAGATTAGCTGGTAACAAGATCCTTGTACGATCAGCAAGTTCAGAATTTAAAGTAGAGCCTAGAAGCAAAATATCTATAGCTTCTTGCTTGGAATTGTCTAATAAGTTATTTTGTATTGTGCGGGCCGCAGAGCGAGCTCCATCTATCAATTTGGATCCACCTTGAATGGCACCTGTGCCTGCATATATTTTTGAGATCTCATTGCCATTGTTCACCCACATTTGTTTAAAAACTTCCTCAAATCTGTTCACATTTTGTTTCTTGTCAACACATTGGAGCAACATCAGCTGTATGCTGAGCATTTCTAACCCAATGAAAGTTTGAATAGAGTTAGTTCTGTCCAGGCAATCAAGGCAATTGGTTCTGATAACACCTTTCTGGATATTGTAAATGTCAACACCTTTAGCACTGAAGATTCCCATATCATCATAATATTTCTCTATTATTTTTTTGAATTTTCCTAAAGCTGCTTCTATGGACGAGGCACGGACCTCTTGATGGTAATCAAAGATTATCTGAACAATATCAGCATGGGCAGACTCATTCAGGTGTTTCTGAAATGCATTGCTCAAAGTGGCTTCACCTTCACTTCCTCCGATTAAACTGGATCCTAAAAGATTTGCCACAATCACAGACCCATAATTACGCTTCATCCCTGAAAAGTGCCTGTCACATGCACTAGTTGATGCATCATACCCTCTGGACATCTTAACTTTATGAGATCCAACTTGTACTCCTGGCTGCTCCCAAAACAATGGAACCGAACCTCTGGTCTGAATATAAGAAGCTGTAGAATCATCAATGTAAATTGCTTGTTCAGTTTCTACAAAATTGGCAACATTGCCATCATCATTGCATCCTCTGACATTGAAGCGAGTTCCAGCTCTTTCACAGCTCAGACGGGATACAAGGACTGCTCTGGCTTGGCGGTGGCCTACATAGATGGTTCGTATTTCCACAGACCCACACATAGCCCTTGTCAGCCAATCTTCACAATCTATACCAAACCTGATTAAATGAATAAAGAGTGTTCTGTTCCAAAAGAACCTGTTATCAGGATTAGCTCCTTTGCTCTTGCGCTGCGCACAGAGCGTGAGATCAAAGAGATTATCATTTGATTTACCTGTGTTCCAAGAAAAATAGAAAGTCCCAGAATTTAATAACTTCTTCACCTCTGAAACCTTGTCATCGTTATTTTGGTAAAATAGGGGTAAGAATTGTGTTTGTGTAATTTTGAAAACCTCGACATCGCCCACCTTTCCCACGGAGCAGCAGCCGGTGACCAGCACTAAGTAGAGCAGACAGGATTCTCCAGAGTTCAGCTGCAGAACACCCAGACAGGCGTAGGCGTCAGCGATTTTGTGAAATTGTTTCCGAAAAGTGTCAGTCTCTTGAGGTGAAAGTGAGACCACAGCCTGAGATTCGAACAACAAAGCAGTATCTTTGTTTCTGTGCTGCAAGATTATACTGTAGGGATTCGGTGGGCACGACTTTTCCAACACTTTAAATCCTTTAGACATAGCCATGGCTGCACGCTGTCCTTAGTTACGGCCACGCTAAACCCATCCGCCCCTTTTCCTACATCCAATAAACTATTTTCCACAGCCAACTTAACACAGTGTATTCTGATTATGATCTGATTAGAAATTTAACAGAGATTGCATCGCAATCAGAATATTGACTCAATTTTTGACAGATTGACAATTGACATGACAAGCTGTCAGAGAAAAGCTGTTCGACCCACTTAAAAAAACGGTGTAATGAGTTGCGTTGCGCAGCTTTTACACGTTGCTCTTTAAAAAAAAATATAGTGTGGCAATGTCTTAATTATTATTAAAGAAATTGTACGGTATTGGGGTGAGAGGAACTGTTCATAATTGGTTTGAATCGTACCTCAAAAATCGAAAACAATGAGGGTTTTCGATAATTTTTCTACCACCAGGGCGGCGCTTCGTACGCACCTGGTCTCGACAGCTGTCAGATTCATACTATTCATAGGCACCTGGGCCTAAAATATTGAAATTCTATTTTATTTGGAAGAGAATTGATTTTGTAATGGATTACGACTAATACATGGTCGTCGAACTGAAGATTGAACTCTAAAACAGGCGCTCAAAGTCACTGGTATTAAAAATAATTACTATAACTTTGTTAGTTTCATGAGAATTGACTTGGAACTATTTTATTTATTTATTTTAGGTAACAATATGCCTAAAGTAATGGTTTTCAGAATAAATAAACCTAATAAATATGTTGAAAATTAAATGCGCGTATTTATTTTGACAGTTCGTTAAAGGGTCGGCTCAGTGCTGCCATCTCACCTCCCCATAGCGGCAGAAAAAGTATCAAAAACCCTCATTAGTAGAGATACTACATCATAATCACCAAACCGGAGTCATATCTCAAGTCCAATCCAAGATAGTAGATGTAAATCGATCAATTCCACAAGGTAGTGTATTAGGTTGCCTACTGTTCCTTTTGTATATTAATGACTTGCCTAGCGTTATTGATAAGCCCAGTGTTTTATTTGCAGATGATATGTCAGTAATTTTTCCCTGCACTAGCGAAATTAATCTACAGTCTAACCTTAAACAAATCATAACCAAACTAGATCTCTGGCTAAACGAACATAATTTAGAAATCAACTTCAGCAAAACTAAAATCATGCAATTCCGACCCCACCAAAGACAACCTTTAAATGTAGAATTCTTGTACAATAATATTCAACTTGAACAAACTGATTCATTTTCGCTGTTAGGATTAATCATAGACACAAATATAAATTGAAAAGACCATATACAGACAGTAAGCAGTAAACTCTCCAGATTCTCTTATGCTTTATTTGAATTAAAAAAATCTACAGATTTAAAGACATCTTTATCCGCCTATTATGCATATGCTCACTCTCTACTCCGCTATGGTATATTACTCTGGGGTAATAGCACAAACGTCAATAACCTATTCATTTTACAAAAAAAGTGTATCCGTATTTTGGCAAATATAAAGCCGAGGGAAAGTTGCCGTAATCATTTTAAAGAACTCGGAATATTAACGCTCACCAGCTTATATATTTTAGAAGCATGCACATTTGTAAATTCCCATAGCTCTTTTTTCTCGCAAGCCAAAGACCGTCATACAAAAACGTTAAATTTACGCCAAAACACCAAGTTATCAATACCTACATCTAACCTAGCAATTTTCCACTCCGGACCACACATGATGTGCATTAAATTTTTCAATAAGATCCCACAATCCATCAAAAATTCACAAAACCCAGTATCGTTTAAGAAAGCACTTAGTAAATATCTAATGGACAGATCTTTCTACACACTGCAAGAGTTTTTTGGTGATACTTAACTGTAGACTTAATTAGCCATTTACAATATTAATTTATTTTTTGCATTGTCAAACAAAGTCTATTAATTACCTATAATTATATATTATAAGATTGCTGTACCCTTGCAGGGTCCATATACATGTAAAATGTAATATGTAATATGTGTGCAATAAATTATTTGATTTGATTTGATTTGATTTGATTTAACTATGCGTATAGACGCATTAGGAGGTAAATGCCCATAATCGCCACGCTGGGCAAGCGGATTGGCGATCGCAGTAATATGTCCACTATGATGACGCTGCTGCCCATCATCAATCTTTAATCAAATATCGATACCTTTGGGTTCAATTGTCGTAAAGGACATTTTGGCGAAAATGAGTTATATATACAGTTTTGTTCAGAATTTCAAGCGCTATCGATCTGTATAGTTAAAGTTTCGATATCTCTTAAGTTGCCTTTACGACCGAGATTTTCTACTATGGACTTTCAAAAATAGCTTAGCGAATGGGGCGTAAATATCAAGTCATTTAATATAATTATTTTTCTGTGTCGTAAAGGAAATGTACAAATAAAATTAGTGTCGTAAGTGACCTAATACGTTATGTGTTGTCCTTTACGCCCTTACTTTTTACGATTATTTTCTGTAGTTCTATGGCCAACTTGGGCTTAAAGAACAAGTTTTTTCTTCGTCGTCCTTTACGACCGGCTCGAAAAATTAATTCTTATATTTCTTATACAATTACTATTGAATAATCCGGGTGGTAAAGGACTGAAGTCATTTTTGTTGTTGTTTATTACCATAAATTTGTGTGTACAAACAATGTATGGGAAATATAATTAATAGTCATTCATGTCAAATCAACATAATTCACATCCACACAACTTTTTAATCTAAGAGGGGACGCTTTCGTAGTATTTATGTAAATAAAATACACTAAAGGTAATCAGTAAACTGTAATCAGCCACTGTCCAAGTACCTAGTTTATACATTATAATATATGTGACGGTAATTCTGAATCTTCAGTAGAAATAAGTTGGAATAAAATAATATCTGAAGACATTATAGTCGTATCTGGGAGTTGAATTCTAGAAATAGGTACAATCTGTGCCTCCAGTACCGGGGAACTTAACCCGTAGGTGGATGTTTCTATCATTTCGTGCAAATTGGGAGAATTTGGGAGAATTTTTTATTTTCATTTTTTTGTTGTGGCAATGGTAAGACTTACGAAAAAGAAACATTAATCTATAATACATTTTCAATTGTACGCAAAATTGACCGATTTATGAACAAAAGATTTTTCCAAAAGAAATGGTAATGACGTATAGAATATGGGAATGAAAATGCGATGTTGGTAATGATAGGTCAAAAAAAGAAATAACGTAGTCGAAAGTTTAAGTTTGAATTTTGAGATCTTTTAATGAATAACTTGTTATATTTGGGATATACCTACTGAAAATGTAGTTTTGAATATTACTTGTTACTTTCAACAGTCAGGTGCATGATAAAAAACGGGAATGGTAATGAACATAAAATGGTGGCAAGAATTTAATACTGAAATTCATTACCATAATATTTAGTTCATTACCATTCTCTTTAGTATGTTAACAGTAAATTACGGTAATGACAAGAATGGTAATGACTTTTCCTTACCTTTTGTAGATTAACTCTTTAAAAATAAATGCAATTGCAGGTCCATTCATTCACTAAGCATTCGAATAGAATATTCATTATTTAAGTATTCACAGTTCAATAAAACACTTAAAAATTAATATCAAAACAGTGCAAATGGTAATGAAAAAAACTGTACCAAATCCAAAACTCCGCCGCGATATATTTTTTCATAAAAAAATGGCACACGTCCGTCTTGTTCACTGTTTACTAGCCGACTGAGGTGGGGATCGCGGACAGAGGGAACTTCGTATAGAATAACATTTGCAATGCCTACTGGCCAATTCCGTTGTTGCAAACTATATATATGGTAATGAAATTATTTTCTTGACAAAAAGATTTTGCTGCAGTGGATTTAAATATTCAGTGTTAAAACTGTTAAACCACTAAACTTTCATTCCCTTATAAATACTTCATCTAAATTAAGTGGTTGAATCAAAGTAGTACATGTAATAGTTATGTAATTCGCTCTCAAATCTGTAAATCTAGGTTCTGACCGGTGATGGTAATGAGTTTTTAGCATGTTTATATTTTATTTATATATTTTATGTTGCAATAATAGAATTAATTTTAGATGCTAAGTATACCTATGAACCTCACGCAACATATAAAAAATATTTGAAATGAATTTAGGATTTAGTTTATTTTTTATTTCAGCAAACATATGATTTGCACGAAATGATAGAAACACCCAGGTATTCCTACTCCTTCTTTATTGTAAAGTCTTACAATTACTACCTGTGTCAGATCACATAAGCATGAACTACTTGAACAGTTGCTTATTTAACTTTACTATTACCATTACCTAGTGATTGTTGTTTACATATACTACGAAACCGTGCCACGTTGCCGTGTGATGACGGTAGTAAGAATACATTTGTCACCACCCCAACTATTCCGCGGTAAGTGTTGGCTAAGGGTTTTAAGTGTCACTGACCATTTATTTATCGAAGATTGATGATGGACAGAAGCATCATGATAGTGGACACAGTACTGCGATCGCCAACCCATTTGCCCAGCGTGGCGATTATGGGCATTTGCCTCCTAATGCGTTCATACGCATAGGTCAAGGAAAGACCGTTGTTCAGCAACGGAATGATATAGGCTGATGATGATACTTAACTGCGAAAGTGTTCCCCTGCTAGAAGTAATAGCTTATACGTTTAAATTACTATTGAGACAGCGCAGCACTGAAACAATTTATTATGTTTAAAATTGTGGCAAACATGTTATATACTTACGGCCTTATTCATAAAAATTCCTTGTTGAAGGTTTGAGGGGCCCAATAGTTATCGAGCCGATAAGTCTTGTTGAACGGTTTATAAGAAGTGTTATTCATAAACGCTCAATATCTCTCCGATAACTGTTGAGCCGCTGTTGAACGGATTAGACGCGTTATGTTGGCGCCTTGACAAAATCATAGACAAAAATGTGGTCTCACCCATGAATGTAGGATTAATATGGATTTGACAACGTTATGATAATAGCAAGAACGAAAGGGATGGTCTTATGAAACTTTTAACTAGTGGAAGTGAAAAGGAACGATAATCGTCCGTCCTTATCACTGTGCCACTATTTTTTGTGTGTGTGTGCATTAGATGCTAAATGTAAGTGCCAGACATATGCGTTGAATACGTCACTAAGTGCCTGTGTGGCACTTTCGTCTTAGTAGTAAGTGACTAAGTATGTCTATCCCTCTTAGTGGCACACTATGTGCGGCCCCTCGGGTCTCACCGCAAATTAAAAAAAAGTTTGACAGCTGTCTGGCGGGAATTCGCAATTATTTAAATTAAAAAAGTTGGAGATTAGTTTTCCCACCATTTCTGATTCGTGTAATGTTGCATGTAGAGAAAATCGAAACTGCGTAACTACTTACAATAAATCATCGGATATTTATTTTAAATACCTATCTAATTCGCGACGGAAGACGCTACCTCAACTCTCACCGATCTAGTTTCATCCTATTTAGACAATAATTTAAAATGTATTGGCGTCTTTCTTGATTTGGCTAAGGCCTTTGATACCGTATCAATTCCAATTTTACTTCGGAAATTACAAAGTCTAGGTATTCATGGTGTCCCGTTACTTTGGTTTGAGACCTACCTATCTGGCATGAGGCAGCTAGTAAAAGTGGGACCGTTTAAAAGTTCCGTACTTCCCATCAATTTTGGCGTCCCACAAGGAAGCATACTCGGCCCCACACTTTTCACAATATATATGAATGATATACTCAATCTAAAAATCCCAAATTCAGATATACTTTGTTATGCAGATGACACGGTAATTCTTTTTAATGATACGAATTGGGAGAGTGTGGTCTCTACTGCAGAGCGTGGTCTAAATATCGCTTCTAACTGGCTTCGAGCAAACCTGCTGACCCTCAACAGTAATAAAACAAAATTTCTCTGCTTTCATAAAACGGCTCTATCTAAACCTCTTTTCGATCCCGTTATAAAAATCCACACTTGTACTAATTTTTCCAGTACTCACTGTAACTGCAACTCCATTCAAAGCACTGAAGTTATAAAATACCTAGGTCTTTTGATAGATAACAATCTTAACTTTAAAAATCATATCCACACTTTAGCAAAAAGAATCAGAAAATCCATATTTATATTTAAAAAACTTCGTAACTCTGCTGATGAACCTCTTTTAAAAACAGTGTATGTTTCGTTATGTCAGTCGGTCATCGGATACTGCATTCCTGCATGGGGCAGTGCAGGGAAGACCACGATGCTCGAAATCGAAAGAGCGCAACGCTCTGTGCTGAAGGTAATGCTGAAAAAACCTTTTCGCTTTCCAACTACCGCTCTCTACGCTCAAGCTCAGGTTCTTTCAGTCCGCCAACTATTCATACACAAAATTGCACTAGTCACTCACAAAACCTCAAAACTCCTGCCTAATTACACTCTGCTTTCGAAAAAACGAATTTTTAAGCTACCAATTCCCAGAGTAAACTCAACCTTTGGAAAACGATTTGGAGACCACATGAGAATAATTACATACAATGCCATTCTCAAACATTGTAACCTTAAAGACTGCTCATTGTCAAAAGCAAAAAAACTTATATTTAATGTGTTAAAATATCTAGATTATGAGGAAACTGAAAACATCTTAGAAAAGGTATTTTAACGAGATGTGATATTATGATTGTTGTCGTACCATTTCATAATCTAAGTCTTAGATATTAAATATTGTTTTGTACTCAGCCCATACTATGTTTACCTAAATGTACAAAATGTAATCAACATCGGTTCACCGCGATACAGGCGAAGCCTAGTGCGGAGACTACTGTACAATTCTGTAAGAGTATTTTAGAAAAAAAATAAAGATTTATTATTATTATTATCTTTCCCTTTATTTTAATATTCTCTTAGGCTAGGTTTTTTACAAAATGTCTATAAAAGTAAAATACAATAAAACATACAAAAACAATACAAAACACATAAACACATTATAAAAAACCTAACCTAGGGTGCCGCCGGCAACGGGGCGGGCCCAAGCTGCCGGTGGTTAAGGTCGCAGAGAGAGGAACCGACGGACTATCCGCGCCGTGTCCAGGATTACTGCCTTCTGCATCTGACCCTTGATCCAGCCATCTAGCGAGAGACTCTTAAGATGTTGGTCGAGACTCTTCGCTATTAAACCGTTCGCTGTAACGACTATCGGGACTATGATCGTCGAGTCAACATCCCACATGGCGGTTATCTCGTGGGCCAAGTCTAGGTACTTACTGGACTTGTCCTTCTCGGCCTTCACGAGATTCTCATCATGGGGGATGGTGACGTCGACGAGCACAGCCCGGCGCTGCGATCGATCTACCAGCACGATATCAGGCTTATTGGCTACAATAGTCCTGTCCGTGATGATAGATCGATCCCAATAGAGCGTGGCACGACCATTTTCGAGAACTGGTGCAGTTGTGTACTTGTAGTATGGCACTTCGACGTCCACAAGGCCGTATTGAAGAGCAAGCTGCTGGTGTATAATACTGGCTACGAGGTTATGTCTGTGCAAGTACTCGGTGTTAGCAATCTGAGAACAACCGGAAATAATATGCCTGAGTGACTCACCGGGACGGCGGCATGCCCGACAGATGTCGACCGTACCGTCCTTCAGGATATATTTCCGGTAGTTATTCGTCATGATAACCTCGTCAGCAATTGCACAGGCAAAACCCTCGGTTTCTCCGAAGAGGTCCCCGAATCGTAGCCAGTTCACCGACGCGAGCAGATCTACGTCAGGTCCCGTGAGGGACTTGTAGAACCGCCCGTGTAGCTCCTTGCTCTTCCATACCGCCTTGCGGTCCTCGGTGCTTAGTACCACAGGTCTGCGCCAGTTCTCTTTTGCCAAGGAGAGCGGCGTGAAGTTCCGGTCAACTGCCACCACATCACGATGCATCCCGCACTCATTGTTAAGAAAATAGTTTCTAAGATTGTACACCTCGTGGTTGTGGAGGTTTTTGGCATTTAAGAAGCCGCGACCCCCACACCTCCGCGGGATGTACAATCTCATAACTGATGAGCGCGGGTGTAGCATTCGATGTGTGGTGAGCAGTGTACGGACCCTTCGATCCAGGGCGTCCAGCTCGGTCTGAGTCCACCTTAGTATGCCAAAGGAGTATGTGAGTATGGGTATTACCCAGGCGTTGAAGGCGCGCACTTTGTTGCCTCCTGACAAAAGACTGTTAAGTACTTTTGTAAGCCGGCTGAAAAAGCGCTCCTTCACCGCCTGTCTAATTCCCATATCTTCAATACCCAAAGACTGTGACATACCAAGGTATTTATAGGTTTCTGCTTCCGAGATAGATCTGAACGACATTGTCTCAGAAAGCTGTAAATTTGTTGAATTTACTACTTTCCCCCGCTGCACATGCATAACCGCACACTTATCGACACCAAACTCCATATTGATGGCACTACTGAAAACTTCTGTGGTTCGCAGTAGCTCCAACAAGTCTTGGCTATTTGGCGCAAATAATTTGAGATCATCCATGTACAGAAGGTGAGAAATGACTTCACCCTCTCTCCGAAGCCGACAACCTAGTCCTGAATCCTTCAGCAGGGTGCTGAGGGGATTCAGAGCTAGGCAGAACCATAAGGGACTCAGACTGTCACCCTGGAATATGCCTCGCTCGATCCTTATGAAGTCCTGCGGGCCAGAGGGGTCATCTCCGCCTCCTGGTTGACGAAGGACTGTGGTCCACTGCCCCATACACGCGCTGAGAAAGGATCCTAAAGCTGCATCAACTTTATACAGCTCCAAGACCCTCTTCAACCATGAATGGGGCACCGAATCATAGGCCTTCTTGTAGTCAATCCAAGCGGCGGAGAGGGCCCCTTTGTTACGCCGGACTTGCTGGCAAATGGTCATGTCGATGAGGAGGAGCTCTTTAGTACCACGGGACCCAACCCTACATCCATTTTGAGCAGAGGCCAGAACATTGTTCGCAACAATGTGCGTATTAATTTTTGCTCTCAAAATGGATGTAAGGAGCTTGTAGAGTGTAGGCAAGCACGTGATGGGTCGGTAGTTTTTCGGTTCCGTGGTACTACCAGACTTGTAGAGCAGGAAGGTTACACCTGTTGTTAAGGAAGGAGGCAGGGAACCAAGCTCAATGGCTTGTTGGAATTGCGCTGCCAATCGCGAGTGGGAGCACCGAAACCATTTTAGCCAGAAGTTGTGCAATCCGTCCGGTCCAGGACTTTTCCAGTTCTGGGCAGGTCGGATGGCACAGCTTACGTCATCGGGGCTGATGACAATTGCCTCCATAGGTTCGATGCTCTCGCACTCACGTTCAACAACGTTCATCCAATCGCCCTCGATGTGTCCGACGGGCACCGACCAGATGCTACGCCAGAAATCAGTCATGGCAGTAGCATCCGGTAGATGCGCGTCGGACAAATGATAATCGGTTCCCTCCCACCTTCGGTATAACTTCCTTTGGTCACTTTGGAAGAGGCGGTTCTGTTGAAATCGATCCACACGCTCTCTGTAGCGGCGGATACGGCTTGCCCATGCATAGACTTTCTGCTTCAGAAAGTCAATGCGCTCTGTGAGGTTGGCCATGTAGTCGCAGGGCATGATGCCCGTTCCCGCGAACGCCTGGTTCACAAAGCGCATTACTCGGGGGCGGTTATTGCCCCCTCTGAAACAGATCAGCTTTGCAATGAGGGTCCTAAACGAGTCGATACGACGCTCGATCCGCACTTGCCATGCGGGGACACCCCCGGCGGTCCTAGGTGCACGGTCAGCGTCCGGAAACTTGACTCGAGCAACACGGCACGCCGCGATGGCCCCGCAGTACATGATCGAGTGCGTATCGTCCAAATCTTTACTGGACCGTATGTACGGCTCCAGTAAAGCGTTTAGGGCTCCCATTAACGCTAGATTGCGTCTATTCATGGGCAAACGTGGTAACCGTGGCCTAGAATTGGGTGTGGAGCGATATTCCATAATCGCCTCTTCCAAAGTCCTCCTCAGATGCTCATCAGTTGCAGTACTTACACTCTGACTCGCAAAATACTCCTCATCGGCACTGGGATCAACCCGCGGCGCCCCCGGTGCCAGGTCGGGTGTCGGCACCGGATCCGGCGACGTGGCGGGCTGGTCCCGCGCCGAAGTGGAAGCTGCGCGAGTCGAGAGAGCCTGCAGGCGAAGCCGATCAAGTGTCGAGTCATCCAAACGTTTAGAACGTAGAATGACCCGCACCTGATCCGCTAGTCGTTGCTCCGATACGGCGATGGCGGGTTCAAGAGCCTGAAACAGAGGCAGAATCCTAGAACGGTACGCGGTTAGTCGGGTTCCCCCCTCTGTAGCCTCGTAGTAGGCGCGCATGCAATTCTCATTCATCGTCTGAGTCCATCGCATGCGTCGCACTACACCACCGGCAGCGGGAGCCGTGGGCGGGGCAGCATGTCCCGCGGGCCCCAAGCGTGCCGGCAGCGGTGGCCGCCCTCGTCGCGCAGGTGGTCGTGGCGGCGGCGGCGGCGGCAGCCCACTCTCATCACTGGATCCGCCTGTGTCAGGCGCTGTGGCAAATTCATCGCCTGACGACGATGACGACGAAACACTGGACGAAGCGGGCTGTGGTGGTAGTCGTGCGTTTATAGATTCCGCTCTTGCCTTGCTTCTAGTGAACATTATTACAATTATGTATTTGTTTACGCATCTTGCCGAGATGTCAGCTTGTCATGTCCGGGTGTAATTCATAAAATTCCCTCGTCGTGACGGTGTTTTTCATTTCCCAATATGTTTTTTACAAATTTGGGTTTTCAGGACACGAAGTAACATAAATTGTAGACAATAAACGCGTATAAAAATATATAATTTGTAAAATAATTTTCAAAAGACTTATATTATTATTATTATTATTAAATATAATTAAGTATCTCTGGATACATATTTAATAATAATCAGATGAATAGACGGTATAAAAAACTATACACCAAATCAGACTTTCATACCTTTATCTTTTCTCTTCTGCCTACTTTAAACGCAGGTTATGCACCTGTCAAAAATCAGCTGATCAAAATTTTGGCAGCCATCTTGTTAAATAAGAAGTTATAGGACCGTTATAGAAGGGTCCTCGGCTCTATAACTTTCGGGGGATTTATAGTAGGTTTGAGCGGCTGAATAGCGCTATTGAACGTTTATGAATAACGTTTTTAGCCATCCGGTCAACAACGACCCATCAGCGGGCGCGTAACTTTTTATGAATAAGGCCGTTAGTTTTGAAGCAAACAGTGTTTCCATAGGCAACTTATAAGTATGGACTTATAAGTTGCCTAGTTCTTTGTTATGACTAAATATTTAGAGAAAATATACTACAACTCTAAGCCGGCTTTCATTCGCCATATTTCCTACGTTTTAATAAATGTTTTAAATGCGTTTTGAGCAAAATAAGCGGAAAACAGTCGCTATTTGTACCATTTTTTCCTACATTTACGCCCCAAATTTGTAAGAAAATTATCTAAGACTGTCATTTACGACCCTATCAACTCTAATTGCTCAAAAAAATTGTGGGTGTAAAGGACAAACATAGAATTTTGACGTGTCCTTTACAACATCTAACTTCTAAGCCGTTTAGCTTGTAATATCTCCAATATGGATATTAAAAAAACAAAGACTTGACACGGTGGGTTTAAGTCAAATAAATTGGGAAACTTAAAGTATCCAGAATCCCCAATTTTAACCTACTTCAGTTGTGGGATGTTCACAGTTATAGGAAGTCAAGTCACACGGACCTAGCAGGCCGTTAAAACAATGAGACTAAAAAGAAGTTAACAACAGGGTGTGGATTGTCGGCCCTCCAAGGGTTGAGCCTCGCTGGAAAATATTTAAAATAAAATGGACGCCTTCTCCAGCGAAACTCTTGCTTGTATATGACAAGATCA
Source organism: Thaumatotibia leucotreta (assembly GCA_025490895.1). Lineage (NCBI taxonomy): Eukaryota > Metazoa > Arthropoda > Insecta > Lepidoptera > Tortricidae > Thaumatotibia > Thaumatotibia leucotreta. The sequence continues at coordinate 22,749 of JALPQI010004494.1, forward strand.
ATCAAGCAAAACAATTGAGCAACTTTTATAAAAGGTTTATTTTATACTTAAATACAAATCCCTCCCTCTTGGGAATTTCAAAATTTATAACCCGGGTATCCGGAATTAACATACAACTTGTTGTAACCTTAAAGGTAAACTTAAAAATTAAATATTTCTGTTAAACAACTGGGTGTCGAGGGTAAAGAGATTTCACACCTTATCTTCAACCTGGTATCACGTTAATAAAATAAAATTAGATAGGCTTATTTGCCCCTTTTAGGTAGTGAGTACGTATTTAAAAAAAATAAGGAAAGGATATCACCCGTGTATGCTGTGTGTAGGTGTGTGGTGTAACTTCGTCTCCTGCTGGTTCGAAACAAGCCCGTAATGCGGTCAGGAAACACAGGCTGCTGGCACCGGTTGTACAGGCAATGTAGGTCCTCGACAAGTACAGTAGGAGACGCAGATGAAAAACCACCAGCGTTGAACTTCTTGATAAAAATAGAAGGTAGTAAAAAGAACTAGTAACAAAAAAAACCCTGGAACAAAATGAGTCCAGTTAATATCCTAATTGGACAAATTACCAATTATTCTTAATCGCAACCCAGTCGTTATGACGTGGAGTCGTATCAATAGTCACTTACCAGTTTATTAGCTGGGCTTCTATTGTACTTTGCTAACAAAATGGTTCCCGTGAGGATAATACGTCCTCAGATAAAGTGGTGCTAAAATAAGACAAAAAGACACACGTTAACCAACAGGAAATAACCTACAAGGTTAATTCATTATTCCACAGCAAACAGACACTGTGACTTACCGAACGGTACTGACTTCAAATCTTAATGGGTCATTTCTTTATTAAAACTAATTATGCCATGATCGGCTGACACGATGCTAAGTTAGGTTACATTGTGGCGCGGCTGCAACAAAAATACACGAAAGATATTAACCACGGATCCGCAACCATATATGCTACGGCCTTTTAACACCTTGTTACAAATGAATTCTCACCATTTCAAAACGAGGACTCCGAAAAAACCAATACCGCAAGATCACATCTCGAAGGCGGTTTACGAAGTGACAAAGCTCTTTCCAGGTTCCATCCGGCGAGGAAGAACCATAGACAAAATCGATCTTTCTAGAACGATTTGTATATTCATAATTACCAGACAAATGAAATATTCAAAATTAATTCCAAAACGAATTTTCGGATTACCATAAACCATTTAAAGGTAAAATACTAAATTAGAAAATATAATATATCGCCCGCAACAGTACGGCACGTCTATGAAGACCTTTATATGCGCAGATATCCTATCTGTGACTTAGCCTGTGACATTTGTCAACAATGACATCTAATCTTTCCGGCGTAAACAAACCAGAACGCAATCATTTATATATCCTAAAGGGAAATCTAGCCTTCGATAATCAAAGGAATAGTTTCAAAACGAACAACAATACAATAGTGAAGTGTTGAAATGGATAACCAACTTATGACGGTGGCTACACCATATAACACAATGCAGGAATTTTCCCCTTGGAAACGCTCAGGTAATTTCTCCTTATCTCTCTCTTATGGTTGAAACAACAGAAAGAAATGCCTAATTAACCATCTAAACTTCATTAGGAGTGCCCTGTGAATACAAATTTCCAAATAGGACCCCAAATACGAAAGATTTTATTTATTCAACTTGGGTCATATAGTGAGAAAAAAAATGATATAAAACTTTAATCTTTTAACACTGCAAAGTGTTACAGTTCATCCTTAGTTGGGTTAAAAAAAAAATAAAAATTTTAGAATAAAATTTTAATTTTTTTTTTAGAAATAATATACTATTTGATAGATATAGAACATACAAATTATCCAAAATTATGAAAGCATAAGCGGGAATATTATTGGCACTGTAAGCGATTAATCGTGGGCAATGAGAGCATGTAACTTTTAGTGTGGATCTAGGGGAAGGATCAAATAAGCAGGAGCCAAAGCAGGTAAGTTAATTGATTGCGGTAAAAGCAGTCAGTAGGCGGATGAAGAGGGTTAGAGGTTAATGAGGATAATAGATATAAGAATGGTAGGACATTTGATATATATATAAGTTAGTTTTTTTTTAAAGAAAAGGAGATATATTTGAATTTCGGTCTACGACGGAACTTAATAAGTGACATTGAGGAGGACAATGAAAACTTAACAACGTATTACTACCAGAACAAACTTCATGCGTGTGCATTTATTTATCACTTGGTAATTTATTATAAGGATGCTTATTTTATCATCTTAATTATTACCGGTATGGTTATTTATCAACTAATGCTAATTGCTATTTGGATGCTATTTATCAACTAAGGCTAATTACTAATGGGATGGTATTTATCAACTAATGCTAATTACTAATGGGATGATATTTATCAACTAATGCTAATTACTATTGGGATGAGTTACTTATCAACTGACGCAAATTACTATTTGGATGGCCATCCGAAACTAAGACTTTAAAATAGAACTAATGGATGACTTAGGGTCACCATGAAAACTAATATGTTAACTAGTACTGGTTTTACATACTAAGATTGTGGCATTTTAACTTTTACTTTATTAAAGATTTGCCTAATTGTTTGTATGCTAGGTAATATGAGAATGGCTATTTGCAACTAGCGAATTTTCATATACCCGATTTTGAAATGCATGGGTTGTCCTTGACAAACATAACTGGAAAGAAACACTCTTTATTCCTTTCAGCTAATATCCTATACTTAGAGTCAACTTCTTCAAAGTTTTCTCCTATAGGGACAGAATATACCTTGATTATAAACAAAGGTTTAGTTTAGTAGAGATTATTTTAATTTATATCCTTATAAGGATACAGAATATTTAGATTTGTTTAACAAAGTTCCCCTACCTACATCTTTATTAGGATATAATAGGGAAAAATATTGAACTGGTCCGTATGCATCCGGTACCAAAAGTAAGGTAAATATAAAATTATATTCCTTAGAGTGACAAGGCAGCAGAAAGATATTGGTTTCCTATGGACGAGAGACGATTACCGTTGTGGAGACGGCTCGGCTTCGCCAGGGCGGACTATATCTTTTATATGGAAGTTACCTAAAAGCTTTCCTTCTAGGGATTTTAAAGTATAAACTAATGGTCCTAATTTCTTGTAAATGACACATTTGTCATACCGGGGAGCTAGCTTCGCCGAAAAATGCTTAGCAGCGTTGGACAATGGAAAACATCTTTTATATACGATCTGGCCTTCTTCCAATTCTACGTGACGCTTCCTCAAGTTGTAATACCTAGCATTACGTTCATGGGATGCTAACAACGAGTTACGCACCTTTTGGAAAATAGATTTTAACTCTTTTAGCTTATCTGAAAAAGAATAACTGGTATCAAGGTGTAGGGCGTTTTGGTCTAAAGGACCGTCATCATTGTACAGAGAGCCTTCCAGGATCATTTGACGACCATGTGTTAAGAAATACGGGGTGTGTTTGGTGACCTCGTGTTTGGCGGTGTTGAGAGCACATTGTATCTCCGCTACATTCTTATCCCAATTGCGGTGATCAGAACGCACGTAAGAAGCAATGGTTCTTACCAGCTCGCGGTTCACTCTTTCCGTTTGATTGGTCTGAGGATGATATCTAGGGTTATAAAATATATGGGGAACACTATATTTAGTCATCAAATCTCTAAAATCCTTCGAGGTAAATTGAACACCATTGTCACAAAAAAATGTATTTGGGTACCCCGTGTACCAGAAAGATTCCTTTCTCCACACATTTAACTATTGCCTTCGCAGTTATGGTACGGAGTGGAAATAAAGTAACATATTTACTAAAGTAATCAGTACACACGAACAGGTACTGGTTTCTTAAATAAGAAGGAGGAAATGGACCAAGTATGTCACAAGAGATTGCTTCGCCTGGTGACGAAACACGTCGGGGAGACCCCATAAGACCAGGTCTAGCTAAATTTACAGGTTTATAAGTCCTGCAAGTTTCACATAAGTGAACGTATTCCTTAACGTCTTGAAAAAGTGTTGGCCAAAAATAATTATCTGCTATTCTCGAATGCGTCTTGGCTACCCCAAAATGACCAGCGGTAGGATGATCATGATTCCTATTAAGTATCTCTTTCCGTTCCTCGTAAGGTACTACCAACTTCCAGTCGAATTGATCTGTTAGGCGATATTTATTCTTCGAGTAACGGAAAAGCTTATTCTCTTCTATTTTAAAATTAGGAAACAAAGAGGGTTTCTCTGATACCCTTTTGAACAGGTCTTGGTACCATGGGTCTAGGGATGAAAGTACATCAATAGCATTCAGATGGATCCGGGAAAGGCAGTCAGGTATGACATGTTCTTTACCCTTCCGGTGTATAATTTCAAAGTTAAACTGACTAAGCCTGCATGCCCAACGGTTCAGACGACCCGATGGATTTTTTAAATTAGTGAACCATTTTAACGATGCATGGTCTGTTACTATATAGCACTTCCTACCCTCCACGTATGCTCTGTACTGTTCTAATGCGTAAATTATGCTGAGGAGCTCACGCTCAGTAGCGGAATAGTTTGTCTCAGGCTTATTTAGCGTGCGACTACAATATGCGATGGGATGGTCTACACCGTCATATTTTTGCATGAGTACGGCTCCGATAGCATAGGAAGATGCATCAGTATGGATATAAAAGTCATTGTCAAAATTAGGACATTTAAGAATAGGTGCTGATATTAAAGCAGACTTAAGTAAATTAAATGAATCATTTGCTTCATTAGACCAAACAAACTTTACATTCTTACTCGTTAGCCGTGATAGGGGACGAGCTATTTTAGAAAAATTGTTTATGAAACGACGGTACCAACCGCACATTCCTAAAAAACGTTTTACAGCCTTTGCATCATCCGGAATAGGAAAATCCAGAATGACATCCACTTTAGAGGGATCAGTTCTAAGACCGTACCTATCAATGAGGTATCCAAGATATTTTAGTTCACTTCTACAAAATAAGGATTTCTTCATATTAATTGTCAAATTGGCAAATTTAAGTTTCTCATATACGGCTTTCAACAAACGAAGATGTTCATCAAAATCGGAAGTGCAAATAATAATATCATCAATATAACAGAAAACTTTATTATCGAATTCTGCCGAGAAAAGAGTATCCATTAAACGTTGCATCGTCGCAGAAGCTCCGACTAAACCAAAACACATGCGGTTATAATGAAACAAACCTTTACCAGGGACCGTAAAACTAGTTTTCTCTTTTGACTTTTCGCTTAATGGAATTTGATGATAAGCAGCACTTAAATCCAAAGAAGTTAGGAATTTTGCATCACGCAAATTATCTAGAATATAATGAACGTATGGAACTGGGTATGCGTCCGATTTCGATACCGAATTTAGTTTTCGGCTATCCAGACATAGTCTCATATCCCCGTTAGACTTTTCCACCATAACAACAGGAGAATTCCACGGTGAGTGAGAAGACTCTACTATCCCTGCTTTCAACATACGATCTACTTCATTTTCTAAAGCTTCCTGTTTTAAAGGACTCAGACGATAGTATTTTTGTTTTATAGGAGGAGAATCCCCCGTGTTTATAATGTGTTCAATTAGATGAGTTTTCCCTAAACCAACTTTATCAGTATCGATTTGGTCATATAATGTTTTGGTAGCTTCCAACTGAGCTTTTTGCTTTTGAGATAAACCATCATACGTTATCAAACCAGTATCAGAACGTGACATATCAAGACTGTCCAAAAAATGTTCATCACCTTTAGGAATATCCGTAATCAATCCCGGCGCTAATTTGTATGCACGCCAAAAATTCAAACCTAGTACGATAGGTTGAGCTATTTGAGGATGAATATCGAAATGAATTAATTTAACTTCGCCTTTATAATTTATAGGCAGTAACATAAATTGAGTACACACTAAACGGTTGTTGTTAGCTACGCGAATCAAGATTGGTTTCTTATGTGTCTGAATAGAAACACCACCCGTCGCGAAAACCAGATGGCTATCTTTACCTAGAAAACTGGTACTAGCACCAGAATCCAACAAACCTCGAAAATTTAAACTCAGAATATTCAGGTGAGCATAAACTCTGTCATCTCCCTCAGGAGGATTAAAAAATATTGTCTTTCCGGCGTGAAAAGGAGCAGAAGGGTTATAGCTGTTAGTTTTAGAAAAGACAACTCTTCCTAGTTTTTTGGCTTGGGATTACATTTAGTACAGGCAGGAGTGCGTACTCCTTTTTCCCCGCACTTAAAACAAACAATATCTTGGGAAATTCTACAAGATTTAGTCGTGTGATTAGTTCTACCACAACGGAAACACTTCATATGAGAAGAGCCTTGTGCCAATGAGGCAACAAAAGCCTTTGAAGAATTGAAGGGACGCGCAGGAAACCTACGACGATCATCATTAATCACTCTAGGGGCACTAGAAGTAATGTTTTCAGAATTCTTACTCAAACTAGGTTCAATAAAGGAATTAGCCTTAACCTCGGCTAACTCTATCCGCTTGCAGAGTGTTTTTAATTGTTGAATGGAAGCAACATCATGTAAAGCGAGGTTCTTTGAATATTCCGGCCGAATGTTCCGCATCAGAGTGTCCAGTTTCTCCTGCTCCGGAATCTCCTTGGTAAGTCGTTCGTACATGCCTAAAACTGTAGAAACAAAATAAACTATGGTTTCCGATTTGGCCTGAGTTCTTGCACGGATCTCCTGTAACAATTGATAATCTAAATCCGGGATATCAAATTCCTCTCTTAAAGCAACGGTGACATCCTTATAGGAACGAAGCTGGGTGCGCTGAGACCGGAACCAAGACAAAGCAGGTCCTTCAAGAATTTCGGGAAAACCCCTATAAATCCTATCTTCTGATATACGCCTAGCAATCCGCAACTCTTCCAGCCTAGTAAGAAATGAACGCACACACGTATCACCTTTAAATTTCAAATTCAAAGAATTTATATTAAAATTCTTATCCGGTTTAATTATGATTTCTCGAATTACTCGAGTTTCATTGGAAGAATGGTCATCACCTTCAGAATCAGATGATGCCGAAGAATTACCATCATTCAACCGAGTTACAATGGTATCTAACATCGTCTTTAAAAGTTGAACCTCCTCGGTTTCATCTAAACGAGAAAGACGGCAAATAAGATATTTGCAACGGGAAGACAAGCGATCTTTAGCTGACACGGACAACTCTTCTTTAATCTCCTGTTCAATTTCTTCTGCTTTCCGTTGACAAACATCTAGTTCTAACGCAGGGTTGCTTTGTATTAAATCTTGGAATTTTAGGCTACCCTTATTAGCAAGTGCAGCAGTCTGCTTCAGCGCCTGACACAAACTAGATCTACGCGAAACGGGATTAACCGGAAGTTTCCGAATCGCCAACTCATGTGTTATTTCGTCTTTGTGTAGGTGAGTGATTTTACAACCCGCATTTAGAAAATCCATATTTAAAGTTAAATTCAAGTAAGTTTTAAAAATTAGAAACTCAAACGGGTTAAAGTTTTAAGTTTAAATTTCTTTTCCCTCAATAAAGAAAGAAGTACAAAATAAGTATCACATATTTATAGAGGAGTAACAATACGACCTCTTTTAACTTAATCTCAGAAGAGTGTTGAGAAAATCTCAAAGTGTGGTATTACATTCAGAAAAAACCTTTGAGTTTACAAGCCCAAATGCTTCTTTACCACCTATCGTAATAAAACAATATTCAACTAATTTACCATTAGTTTTTTAACGAATGACCGTAACTTAAATACTAGTACGCAATACAATACCCATTCGCACCACTATAAAATCTTAAAATTAACAAAACGATGGTTGCTTGATCCTGTCATATACTCCTTGGACCTTTCTAAATATTCTAGAATAATAAGTTCTATAAAACAGGCCCCACGTTGGGCGCCACTGTAATATCTCCAATATGGATATTAAAAAAACAAAGACTTGACACGGTGGGTTTAAGTCAAATAAATTGGGAAACTTAAAGTATCCAGAATCCCCAATTTTAACCTACTTCAGTTGTGGGATGTTCACAGTTATAGGAAGTCAAGTCACACGGACCTAGCAGGCCGTTAAAACAATGAGACTAAAAAGAAGTTAACAACAGGGTGTGGATTGTCGGCCCTCCAAGGGTTGAGCCTCGCTGGAAAATATTTAAAATAAAATGGACGCCTTCTCCAGCGAAACTCTTGCTTGTATATGACAAGATCAATCAAGCAAAACAATTGAGCAACTTTTATAAAAGGTTTATTTTATACTTAAATACAAATCCCTCCCTCTTGGGAATTTCAAAATTTATAACCCGGGTATCCGGAATTAACATACAACTTGTTGTAACCTTAAAGGTAAACTTAAAAATTAAATATTTCTGTTAAACAACTGGGTGTCGAGGGTAAAGAGATTTCACACCTTATCTTCAACCTGGTATCACGTTAATAAAATAAAATTAGATAGGCTTATTTGCCCCTTTTAGGTAGTGAGTACGTATTTAAAAAAAATAAGGAAAGGATATCACCCGTGTATGCTGTGTGTAGGTGTGTGGTGTAACTTCGTCTCCTGCTGGTTCGAAACAAGCCCGTAATGCGGTCAGGAAACACAGGCTGCTGGCACCGGTTGTACAGGCAATGTAGGTCCTCGACAAGTACAGTAGGAGACGCAGATGAAAAACCACCAGCGTTGAACTTCTTGATAAAAATAGAAGGTAGTAAAAAGAACTAGTAACAAAAAAAACCCTGGAACAAAATGAGTCCAGTTAATATCCTAATTGGACAAATTACCAATTATTCTTAATCGCAACCCAGTCGTTATGACGTGGAGTCGTATCAATAGTCACTTACCAGTTTATTAGCTGGGCTTCTATTGTACTTTGCTAACAAAATGGTTCCCGTGAGGATAATACGTCCTCAGATAAAGTGGTGCTAAAATAAGACAAAAAGACACACGTTAACCAACAGGAAATAACCTACAAGGTTAATTCATTATTCCACAGCAAACAGACACTGTGACTTACCGAACGGTACTGACTTCAAATCTTAATGGGTCATTTCTTTATTAAAACTAATTATGCCATGATCGGCTGACACGATGCTAAGTTAGGTTACATTGTGGCGCGGCTGCAACAAAAATACACGAAAGATATTAACCACGGATCCGCAACCATATATGCTACGGCCTTTTAACACCTTGTTACAAATGAATTCTCACCATTTCAAAACGAGGACTCCGAAAAAACCAATACCGCAAGATCACATCTCGAAGGCGGTTTACGAAGTGACAAAGCTCTTTCCAGGTTCCATCCGGCGAGGAAGAACCATAGACAAAATCGATCTTTCTAGAACGATTTGTATATTCATAATTACCAGACAAATGAAATATTCAAAATTAATTCCAAAACGAATTTTCGGATTACCATAAACCATTTAAAGGTAAAATACTAAATTAGAAAATATAATATATCGCCCGCAACAGTACGGCACGTCTATGAAGACCTTTATATGCGCAGATATCCTATCTGTGACTTAGCCTGTGACATTTGTCAACAATGACATCTAATCTTTCCGGCGTAAACAAACCAGAACGCAATCATTTATATATCCTAAAGGGAAATCTAGCCTTCGATAATCAAAGGAATAGTTTCAAAACGAACAACAATACAATAGTGAAGTGTTGAAATGGATAACCAACTTATGACGGTGGCTACACCATATAACACAATGCAGGAATTTTCCCCTTGGAAACGCTCAGGTAATTTCTCCTTATCTCTCTCTTATGGTTGAAACAACAGAAAGAAATGCCTAATTAACCATCTAAACTTCATTAGGAGTGCCCTGTGAATACAAATTTCCAAATAGGACCCCAAATACGAAAGATTTTATTTATTCAACTTGGGTCATATAGTGAGAAAAAAAATGATATAAAACTTTAATCTTTTAACACTGCAAAGTGTTACAAGCTTATCACTATGATTGCTACACCAGGTCAAAGATACCAACAATCTACATTGTTTTCATATACACGTCACAAATATAGGTCAAAAAACAAAAAAGTTATTGACATTTTAAAAAAAAAATTTAGTTTTTTGCTTCTTCTGAAAACCTGCATTTTGTCCTTTACGACAATTGAACCCAAAGGTATCGATATGGTCAGTGACACTTCAATCCCTTAGTCGACTCTTACGACACCCGCAGGAGGAGTTGGGGTGGTGACAAATGTATTCTTTCTGCCGTCACCACACGGCCACATTTCTTACAGTATATAAATAGTTAATGGATAAAAAATACATATCGTCGGCTGACAAGCAAAACTCACTATAAAAACTGTCACTACTCTTCGCAACCTCTTATGTCAGTATTAAGTCAGAACTGAGATACGAGCTTTATTTCAAGTAGGTATTTGTTACTTAGTGAGTTTTGCTTGTCAACCGACGATATGTTTCAATAAAAACAAAAACTATTGTAAAGGAAATAGGTAAGCAAGGACAAAGGTACTTAATCAAAGCACGTTTACTTTAAAACAATTATAATTTTAGAACAAAATACATACTTCAATACATGTAACAAAATTATATTTTAAGCAACAGTGATATTTATAATGAATAAGGGTATCTTCCCACTTAGACAAAACGAGACGTACTTATGTAGTCGAGTTTTGTTATAATAGACCCGAGAGTTTTAAGAAACAATCATGTAAAAAGTACAAACTTAGTCTATGATAGCTAATTCGATTTTAAAATATTTAAACATTTGAAATGCTCGCCTCATCTAAAAATAAATAACATTGTTATAATATTGTATGAACATCCATAAACGTCGCTTACCGATGTAAATATTGATTATCATAAACAATAATTTTTTTTTTATTAATATCCATGTCAGTCATTAAAGTGACAATAAGTGCTTAAAATGCTACAATAAAGATATTGAGTGAGCATTTTAGTAAAAACGCCCCATTTTTTCAATAAGCGTTTGCTATAAGGGCGCTTAGGCGCTCAGACACAGAATTTAGGCTGCAGTGACATTTCTGCTCTTTTTTATTCTGTGCTACACAAATCAATTACAAATTCATTATAATGTAAATTATATTACTTAAACTAATCTATATGAATAATAAAATGATCATAATAAGATACGCAGATTTTATTAAAATAAACAAACGAAGACCTAACAACACTTTTATTTCATAATACCCTAAACAGACTCACACGAGAAGTCTTGCCGAGAAATTGTGCGCGAAAAGGCACTACACTCACATTTTTTTTTGTTATCGGGCGTTCTCGGCGTGAGTCTGTATGGGCTATCAATATTACAGCGCTTGAATGTAACTACAGCGTCGCCGCGGAGAAGTTGACGTACCGCTCGTACAGGTGTAGTGAGAAATTACTTGCTTTCGGAAACGTTCGTAAACACATGCTGTTTCAGGCAGTGTCACCGAGTCTGACTGAAGTAGCATGACAGCTATTACTGTCAGTCTCAGTGAGATAGACTGAAACAGCATGACGTTGACGAACGTTTCCGAAGGCAAGTCATTTCTCACTACATCTGTACACGTCACGGCGCGGCCCACGGCGGGCGGGATCACGTCTGCCGAGCTGTCGATGTCGACACGTCGTCGGTTACCCGCTGCCGGCGACGTTTCAGAGAAACCACCCTCAAACATTCGCGAACAAAACATTCGAACGTCGTCGGTCGCCGGTCGCCGTCGAGAAAATCCACGGCCTCAGTGCGCTGCGGACCGTCAGCGTGAGCGGTCGCGCCGGCCGCGGTCTAACTACAGCGCCGCCGGTTGACGTACCGCTCGTACACGTCTGGTCGCGCGGGCTCAGTCAGTGCGCTGCGGACCGTCAGCGTGAGCGGTCGCGCCGGCCGTGGTGCAACTACAGCGCGGCCGCTGAGAAGTTGACGTACCGCTCGTACACGTCTGGTCTTGCGGGCTCAGTCAGTGCGCTGCGGACCGTCAGCGCGAGCGGTCGCGCCGGCCGTGGTAACTACAGCGCCGCCGCTGCGAAGTTGACGTACCGCTCGTACACGTCTGGTCTTGCGGGCTCAGTCAGTGCGCTGCGGACCGTCAGCGCGAGCGGTCGCGCCGGCCGTGGTAACTACAGCGCCGCCGCTGCGAAGTTGACGTACCGCTCGTACACGTCTGGTCTTGCGGGCTCAGTCAGTGCGCTGCGGACCGTCAAAGCGTTAATAGACGTTCGAACATGGTCCACTCCGCACCGCGAACTTGGTCCGCTCCGTACCAAATTCGATGGTGTGTTCACCGGTCCGCCGACATTATTATTATTATTGACGGTGCGGTCGGTTCGATGGTTTTCCCACAGGATTTGGTGCGGTCCGCACCAAGTTCGCTCGTGTGGACGGCGCCACCGCACCGTACAGCGCTTACTTGTAGGTAATTAATTAAAAGTAAACAAACAATTCGTAAATTTTCAGGTATTTATGAAATTTATAGACATAACAGTGTCTCATAAATAATAATGTGCCAAAATGTAATTATTATTATTATTTTTTTTTTTTTCAAATATTAGTATGGATAATAATGTTATTTTCTGTTTATATATGTAATAATAACGTTGTAAACAATGTGACATGTAAAATTATTGTATTTTATCAACAAAATTTGATTGATTGTAGCGACGATGGTTGCCACAACTAACGCGATTTTAGCTTATTTGGATAAAATCGGAGGCATATCGACGTGATCACTGTCTGGTAGCACGAAACGCACTGGACCGATTTTGAACGGTGCGATGGTGTGGCGAGTCGAGCGCACGTACGGACCGGACCAAGTTCGCGGTGCGGAGTGGACCATATTCGAACGTCTATTAACGCTTTCAGCGTGAGCGGTCGCGACGGCCGTTGTAACTACAGCGCCGCCGCTGCGAAGTTGACGTACCGCTCGTACACGTCTGGTCTTGCGGGCTCAGTCAGTGCGCTGCGGACCGTCATAGGCCAGTCATTTTAGCTGAAATTTGGTAAGAATCTCGGAATTCGAGATACCCAGCTGTAACTTTGTAAATAGTTCTATATTGACACCCTTAAGGTTGTCTCAAAACCTACATATGGTAGGGTGTACGCAACTATTAAATTTCAAGGTCAAAAGGTCACAAAAATCGTCTTTTTGCGCTTTTTTTGTACATATTTCTTTTCGTATGGGTCTTTTACTCTTTATATGTATGACAATATTGTAGAATACAAAATTTTCTACAACTTTTGCATAAAAACATTTTTTATACGTTGAACCGTTTTCGAAATAGACGGCGGAGAGCGCGGGGTAAGAGCATCACTTTAGGTCAACCGGTGCCTCCGGTCGAAAACGCGCTATATATACTTGAATAACTATCGATAAATCAATGATTTATAATATTTATAGTAACATTTTTTTTATGTTATATCTTTTTCTTCATGCTAATTAAATCTCTATTCATTAAATTATACTTATAATTTTAAAGTGGAATCCTGAGCGAAATGAGAGTTTCAAGCGTTAACGCCCAAGACAAAAATAATTTTGATACCGTGTGACATATACCCTGATTACCGTGTTTCACACCAACTATGAGAAAAATAATAGACGTTACATATTTAATATTATTGCGTATAATGGATTCGTAATTGATTACGTACGCTTGCTATTTATTTTCATATTTTATTGTTATTTTTTAGGCTAACAACAGAAAGTCCTTCAACAGAAAAGTGCCACTTTGATCCCTGCTAGCAGGTAAAAAAAACCCGTGTTTGAATAAGTGGTGTGAAATAGTAGATTGTGTTTGTGGGATCAAAATGGTATATTTCCGGCGTGGGCGTATATTGAATCCTGAATGAAGTGACGGATTCAACTAAAGTGGAATCCTGAGCGTAATGAAGGATTCAAGCATTAACGCCCAAGACGTAATAATTTTGATACCGTGTGACACATACTGCTTATCACACCACCTATGAGAAAAATAAAAGATATATTATCACATATTTAATATTTATGCAAATAATCGATTCTGAAGAAATTTTTATCAATTATGAACGTACTGTTTATTTTAATATTTCTTTGTATTTTTTTAGGCTGGCAATAGAAAGTCCTTGAACTGAAAAGTGCCACTTTGGTCCCTCCTAGCAGGGAAGAAAAGACACGTATTCGAATAGGTGGTGTGAAAAATATTTTTTCATCATAGCGACTCGAATATAGGGGTTTTGCTGCTTGAAACTAGTGAGTCAAATGCAATTTTGCTGAGAGATTGAAAAAAAAAACTTAAATTTTTTCCGTATCGTTGCTTATGCTAGTCGTAGGTCATATTTTCATGCTGCGGGGTATAATGCAAACTTCGAACATATAAACTTCATTATAATCCGTCACTTTCATTTCGTTACGAAAAAAAAGATAGATATAGAATATATTATCTCGATTCGTCATTCGACTTTGAAACCTTCGTAGTAGGCCCTCAAAAAGCAGGAATGAATAACTCGTTCGGATGCAAAATAAAATTCTACCTCATGTTAAACTTGTATAATAATAATATTTTCTTCGGTTACCGCGAGGATTACACATGAAATAAAACTACGAAAACGGATAAACCCGCATATATTAACTAATTTTAACTTCATTCCGACGTTTCGAACACTTTACAGGGTTCGTGGCCTGCGGATGACTGAGACTCCGCAGACCACGAACCCTGTTAATATACCCTGCTAATATACGCGAGTTTATCCGTTTTCATAGTTTTATTTCTTGTATAATAATATTAAACCTATAAAAAATCTTTAGGCGTTGCACTTTGTCAGTCAATTCCTTAATACCGCTCGTATCGCTGACTGGTCGCTCGGAACTGTTCTCCAAAGTCTGAACTCTCTGTTCTAGGCTACCAATACGATTACCGAGCTTCTCGACTGTGATAGTTTCTCAAAATTAGAGTTGATATTAGATAGCTCCAGACGCAATAAATATTTATTCAACAAAAGAGCAAAGCAGATTTTTGGTGCGTGTAAATATTGAGTCCCGAGCAAGCGAAAGATTCTATAATTGCGCGTTGAGGGATTCAAAGATACGAGATGCAAATGTGAACGCTCTCGTGTGCAAGCTCTCGCTTACATGAGCAAGGTAAGTGTTGTTAAATAAATTAATATGAAAAAAAAAGTGGAATAGTTAGGAAAAAAATGATAAAATAGAATAATATAATTTATAAAAATGGACAAATAGTTATAATCATTGATTTATCGTTAGTTCCTCAGCTATAGATGGCGCGTTTTCGACCGGAGGCACCAGTTGACCTGAAGTGATGTTTTTACCGCGCGCTCTCCGCCGTCTATCTCGTAAACGGTTAACGGTATAAAAAATGTTTTTATGCAAGAGTTGTAGAGAATTTTATATTCTACAATATTGATTATACATATAAAGAGTAAAAAACCCATAGGAAAAGAAATATTTACAAAAAAAGCTCGAAAAGACGATTTTTGTGACCTTTTGACCTTGAAATTTAATAGTTGCGCACACCCTACCACATGTAGGTTTTGAGACAACTTTTAGGGTGTCAATATACAAGTATTTACAAAGTTACAGCTGGGTATCTCGAATTCCGAGGTGAAACTACTAAAATGACTGGACTATCAGCGCGAGCGGTCGCGCCGTGGTCTAACTACAGCGCGGCCGCTGCGAAGTAGACGTACCGCTCGTACACGTCTGGTCTCGCGGGCTCAGTCAGTGCGCTGCGGACCGTCAGCGCGAGCGGTCGCGCCGGCCGTGGTAACTACAGCGCCGCCGCTGCGAAGTTGACGTACCGCTCGTACACGTCTGGTCTCGCGGGCTCAGTCAGTGCGCTGCGGACCGTCAGCGCGAGCGGTCGCGCCGGCCGTGGTAACTACAGCGCCGCCGCTGCGAAGTTGACGTACCGCTCGTACACGTCTGGTCGCGCGGGCTCAGTCAGTGGTGCGCTGCGGACCGTCAGCGCGAGCGGTCGCGCCGCCGTGGTCTAACTACAGCGCGGCCGCGGAGAAGTTGACGTACCGCTCGTACACGTCTGGTCTTGCGGGCTTAGTCAGTGCGCTGCGGACCGTCAGCGTGAGCGGTCGCGCCGGCCGTGGTAACTACAGCGCCGCCGCTGCGAAGTTGACGTACCGCTCGTACACGTCTGGTCGCGCGGGCTCAGTCAGTGCGCTGCGGACCGTCAGCGCGAGCGGTCGCGCCGGCCGTGGTAACTACAGCGCGGCCGCTGAGAAGTTGACGTACCGCTCGTACACGTCTGGTCGCGCGGGCTCAGTCAGTGCGCTGCGGACCGTCAGCGCGAGCGGTCGCGCCGGCCGTGGTAACTACAGCGCGGCCGCGGAGAAGTTGACGTACCGCTCGTACACGTCTGGTCTTGCGGGCTCAGTCAGTGCGCTGCGGACCGTCAGCGTGAGCGGTCGCGCCGGCCGTGGTAACTACAGCGCGGCCGCTGCGAAGTTGACGTACCGCTCGTACACGTCCGCCGAGCTGTCGATGCTCAGCTCATGAGCTCAGTGCGCTGTGGACCGTCAGCGCGAGCGGTCGCGCCGGCCGTGGTCTCACTACAGCGCCGCCGCGGAGAAGTTGACGTACCGCTCGTACACGTCTGGTCTTGCGGGCTCAGTCAGTGCGCTGCGGACCGTCAGCGCGAGCGGTCGCGCCGGCCGTGGTAACTACAGCGCGGCCGCTGAGAAGTTGACGTACCGCTCGTACACGTCTGGTCTCGCGGGCTCAGTCAGTGCGCTGCGGACCGTCAGCGTGAGCGGTCGCGCCGCCGCGGTCTAACTACAGCGCCGCCGCTGCGAAGTTGACGTACCGCTCGTACACGTCTGGTCTCGCGGGCTCAGTCAGTGCGCTGCGGACCGTCAGCGTGAGCGGTCGCGCCGGCCGTGGTAACTACAGCGCGGCCGCGGAGAAGTTGACGTACCGCTCGTACACGTCTGGTCTTGCGGGCTCAGTCAGTGCGCTGCGGACCGTCAGCGCGAGCGGTCGCGCCGGCCGTGGTAACTACAGCGCCGCCGCTGCGAAGTTGACGTACCGCTCGTACACGTCTGGTCTTGCGGGCTCAGTCAGTGCGCTGCGGACCGTCAGCGCGAGCGGTCGCGCCGGCCGTGGTCTAACTACAGCGCCGCCGCTGCGAAGTTGACGTACCGCTCATACACGTCTGGTCTCGCGGGCTCAGTCAGTGCGCTGCGGACCGTCAGCGTGAGCGGTCGCGCCGGCCGTGGTAACTACAGCGCCGCCGCTGCGAAGTTGACGTACCGCTCGTACACGTCTGGTCGCGCGGGCTCAGTCAGTGCGCTGCGGACCGTCAGCGCGAGCGGTCGCGCGGGCTCAGTCAGTGCGCTGCGGACCGTCAGTGCGAGCGGTCGCGCGGGCTCAGTCAGTGCGCTGCGGACCGTCAGTGTGAGCGGTCGCGCCGGCCGTGGTAACTACAGCGCCGCCGCTGCGAAGTTGACGTACCGCTCGTACACGTCTGGTCGCGCGGGCTCAGTCAGTGCGCTGCGGACCGTCAGCGCGAGCGGTCGCGCCGGCCGTGGTAACTACAGCGCGGCCGCTGAGAAGTTGACGTACCGCTCGTACACGTCTGGTCTTGCGGGCTCGGCGCGCGCGGCGGCGGCGGCGGCGTACAGCGCGCGCGCGGCGCGGCCCACGGCGGGCGGGATCACGTCCGCCGAGCTGTCGATGCTCAGTGCGCTGCGGACCGTCAGCGTGAGCGGTCGCGATGGTGCGTACGACGGCTCCGAGCGCCGGGCGAAGTTTACGTAGCGCTTGTATCTGGAATTGTTACTTGCGTATTATACATTTTGATCACACTTTGCGGAACAGTAGGCCTATGGTACGACGCGAGCTACTAAGTTACGAACTATCGGCTATAAACACGAACAAAAGATACGCAAATAAATAAAAGAGACACGGCGATACTCGCCCAGCTAATCCAGCTATCAGCTATCACCGGCGGTATTATAACCTACATCGCCTATAATAGGCGATGTAGGCTTAACGACGGTTAATTTAAAGTAGTGTACTGTACATCAACGTGTTAAGTATGAGGTAAATAATGCACTTGGTTGTACCCAAGACACTGCTTTTAAAAAAAATGATGAGTCTGAAAATAATATGTATACCTACATGATAAATACATAAATATTTTGGCATGCAGTTTAAATCTGATCCTCAACTGGTATTATTTCTCTTCTGAATCTCAGCTTCGTAATTTCCTAAAGACAAGATTATAGGCGACAAAGGTACGAAAGTAACCTCGCGCGGCAAACTAAAGCGAAGAAATTCGCCGCGAGCTAAATCGTTCACTGTCGGTTTTTAATTGTAACGAATGTTTGTTTCTTCGTACTGGTTGTTGTCAGAATTGTGTTAACTAGTGTCTTATGTAATCGTTGTCTGAACTTAGTTAACTTACATGGTCATGTCCGCCTTACTAGGCTCCTTCAGTGTTAACCTGTTGCGTCGTTTGACGGCGGTGAAGGGGGGTCACGGGGGGACACGCGGGGGGAGCATGCTCAGAGAACTATAGTGTCTTCTGTAGTCGCTGTCTGAAGTTTAACTTACATGGTCATGTCCGCCTTGCTGGCCTCCTTCAGTGTTAACCTGTTGCGTCGCTTGACGGCGGTGAAGGGGGCGGGGGACACGAGGGGGGCACATGCTAAGAGAACTAGTGTCTTCTGTAGACGCCGTCTGAACTTTAACTTACATGGTCATGTCCGACTTGCTGGGCTCCTTCAGTGTTAATCTGTTGCGTCGCTTGACGGCGGTGAAGGGGGCGGGGGACATGGGCGTTGTGGGGGGTCATGCTGAGAGAACTATAGTGTCTTCTGTAGTCGCTGTCTGAGGTTTAACTTACATGGTCATGTCCGCCTTGCTGGGCTCCTTCAGTGTTAACCTGTTGCGTCGCTTGACGGCGGTGAAGGGGGCGGGGGACACGAGGGGGCGGTGTGGGGGGCGCATGCTGAGAGAACTATAGTGTCTTCTGTAGTCGCTGTATGAAGTTTAACTTACATGGTCATGTCCGCCTTGCTGGGCTCCTTCAGTGTTAACCTGTTGCGTCGCTTGACGGCGGTGAAGGGGGCGAGGGACACGAAAGGGCGGTGTGGGGGGCGCATGCTGAGAGAACTAGTGTCTTCTGTAGTCGCTGTATGAAGTTTAACTTACATGGTCATGTCCGCCTTGCTGGGCTCTTTCAGTGTTCATTTATTCCGTTGCTTGACGACGGTGAAGAGGACCCCCAGCCTACGAGGGGGCGGTGAGGGGGGCGCTTTCTGAAATAACTAAAATCTCCCTTAAAGTCTTCTGTAGACGCTGTCTGAACTGTAACTTACATGGTCATGTCCGCCTTGCTGGGCTCCTTCAGTGTTAACCTGTTGCGTCGCTTGACGGCGGTGAAGGGGGCGGGGGACACGAGGGGGCGGTGTGGGGGGCGCATGCTGAGAGAACTAAAGTGTCTTCTGTAGTCGCTGAGGTTTAACTTACATGGTCATGTCCGCCTTGCTGGGCTCCTTCAGTGTTAACCTGTTGCGTCGCTTGACGGCGGTGAAGGGGGCGGGGGACATGGGCGTTGTGGGGGGTCATGCTGAGAGAATTATAGTGTCTTCTGTAGTCGCTGAGGTTTAACTTACATGGTCATGTCCGCCTTACTGGGCTCCTTCAGTGTTAACCTGTTCCGTCGTTTAACAGCGGTGAAAGGGGCGGGGGACACGAGGGGGCGGTATGGGGGGCGCATGCTGAGAGGACTATAGTGTCTTCTGTAGTCGCTGTCTGAGGTTTAACTTACATGGTCATGTCCGCCTTACTGGGCTCCTTCAGTGTTAACCTGTTGCGTCGCTTGACGGCGGTGAAGGGGGCGGGGGACATGGGCGTTGTGGGGGGTCATGCTGAGAGAATTATAGTGTCTTCTGTAGTCGCTGAGGTTTAACTTACATGGTCATGTCCGCCTTACTGGGCTCCTTCAGTGTTAACCTGTTCCGTCGTTTAACAGCGGTGAAAGGGGCGGGGGACACGAGGGGGCGGTATGGGGGGCGCATGCTGAGAGGACTATAGTGTCTTCTGTAGTCGCTGTCTGAGGTTTAACTTACATGGTCATGTCCGCCTTACTGGGCTCCTTCAGTGTTAACCTGTTGCGTCGCTTGACGGCGGTGAAGGGGGCGGGGGACATGGGCGTTGTGGGGGGTCATGCTGAGAGAATTATAGTGTCTTCTGTAGTCGCTGAGGTTTAACTTACATGGTCATGTCCGCCTTACTGGGCTCCTTCAGTGTTAACCTGTTCCGTCGTTTAACAGCGGTGAAAGGGGCGGGGGACACGAGGGGGCGGTATGGGGGGCGCATGCTGAGAGGACTATAGTGTCTTCTGTAGTCGCTGTCTGAGGTTTAACTTACATGGTCATGTCCGCCTTACTGGGCTCCTTCAGTGTTAACCTGTTGCGTCGCTTGACGGCGGTGAAGGGGGCGGGGGACACGAGGGGGCGGTGTGGGGGGCGCATGCTGAGAGAACTAAAGTGTCTTCTGTAGTCGCTGAGGTTTAACTTACATGGTCATGTCCGCCTTACTGGGCTCTTTCAGTGTTAACTTATTCCGTTGCTTGACGACGGTGAAGGGGGCCCCCAGCCTACGAGGGGGCGGTGAGGGGGGCGCTTTCTGAAATAACTAAAATCTCCCTTAAAGTCTTCTGTAGACGCTGTCTGAGGTTTAACTTACATGGTCATGTCCGCCTTGCTGGGCTCCTTCAGCGTTAACCTGTTGCGTCGCTTGACGGCGGTGAAGGGGGCGGGGGACACGAGGGGGCGGTGGGGGGGGGCGCATGCTGAGAAAACTAGTGTCTTCTGTAGTCGCTGTCTGAAGTTTAACTTACATGGTCATGTCCGCCTTGCTGGGCTCCTTCAGTGTTAACCTGTTGCGTCGCTTGACGGCGGTGAAGGGGGCGGGGGACACGAGGGGGCGGTGTGGGGGGCGCATGCTGAGGGAACTATAGTGTCTTCTGTAGTCGCTGTCTGAAGTTTAACTTACATGGTCATGTCCGCCTTGCTGGCCTCCTTCAGTGTTAACCTGTTGCGTCGCTTGACGGCGGTGAAGGGGGCGGGGGACACGAGGGGGCGGTGTGGGGGGCGCATTCTGAGAGAACTATAGTGTCTTCTGTAGTCGCTGTCTGAGGTTTAACTTACATGGTCATGTCCGCCTTGCTGGGCTCCTTCAGTGTTAACCTGTTGCGTCGCTTGACGGCGGTGAAGGGGGCGGGGGACACGAGGGGGCGGTGTGGGGGGCGCATTCTGAGAGAACTATAGTGTCTTCTGTAGTCGCTGTCTGAGGTTTAACTTACATGGTCATGTCCGCCTTGCTGGGCTCCTTCAGTGTTAACCTGTTGCGTCGCTTGACGGCGGTGAAGGGCGCCACGGGGGGACACGTGGGGGACGCCTGCTGAGAGAACTAGTGTCTTCTGTAGGCGCTGTCTGAAGTTTAACTTACATGGTCATGTCCGCCTTACTAGGCTCCTTCAGTGTTAACCTGTTGCGTCGCTTGACGGCGGTGAAGGGGGCGGTGTGGGGGGCGCATGCTGAGAGAAATATAGTGTCTTCTGTAGTCGCTGTCTGAAGTTTAACTTACATGGTCATGTCCGCCTTACTAGGCTCCTTCAGTGTTAACCTGTTGCGTCGCTTGACGGCGGTGAAGGGGGCGGGGGACACGAGGGGGCGGTATGGGGGCGCATGCTGAGAGAACTATAGTGTCTTCTGTAGTCGCTGTCTGAGGTTTAACTTACATGGTCATGTCCGCCTTGCTGGGCTCCTTCAGTGTTAACCTGTTGCGTCGCTTGACGGCGGTGAAGGGGGCGGTGTGGGGGGCGCATGCTGAGAGAAATATAGTGTCTTCTGTAGTCGCTGTCTGAAGTTTAACTTACATGGTCATGTCCGCCTTACTAGGCTCCTTCAGTGTTAACCTGTTGCGTCGCTTGACGGCGGTGAAGGGGGCGGGGGACACGAGGGGGCGGTGTGGGGGGCGCATGCTGAGAGAACCATAGTGTCTTCTGTAGTCGCTGTCTGAGGTTTAACTTACATGGTCATGTCCGCCTTATTAGGCTCCTTCAGAGTTAACCTGTTCCGTCGTTTGACGGCGGTGAAGGGGGCGGGGGACACAAGTGGGCGGTGTGGGGGGCGCATGCTGAGAGAACTATAGTGTCTTCTGTAGTCGCTGAGGTTTAACTTACATGGTCATGTCCGCTTTGCTGGGCTCCTTCAGTGTTAACCTGTTGCGTCGCTTGACGGCGGTGAAGGGGGCGGGGGACACGAGGGGGCGGTGTGGGGGGCGCTTGCTGAGAGAACTAAAGTGTCTTCTGTAGTCGCTGAAGTTTAACTTACATGGTCATGTCCGCCTTACTGGGCTCCTTCAGTGTTAATCTGTTCCGTCGCTTGACGGCGGTGAAGGGGGTCATGGGGGGACACGCGGGGGGCACCTGCTAAGAGAACTAGAGTCTTCTGTAGTCGCTGTCTGAGGTTTAACTTACATGGTCATGTCCGCCTTACTGGGCTCCTTCAGTGTTAACCTGTTGCGTCGCTTGACGGCGGTGAAGGGGGCGGGGGACACGAGGGGGCGGTGTGGGGGGTCATGCTGAGAGAACTATAGTGTCTTCTGTAGTCGCTGTCTGAGGTTTAACTTACATGGTCATGTCCGCCTTACTGGGCTCCTTCAGTGTTAACCTGTTGCGTCGCTTGACGGCGGTGAAGGGGGCGGGGGACACGAGGGGGCGGTATAGGGGCGCTTGCTGAGAGAACTAAAGTGTCTTCTGTAGTCGCTGTCTGAGGTTTAACTTACATGGTCATGTCTGCCTTGCTGGGCTCCTTCAGTGTTAACCTGTTGCGTCGCTTGACGGCGGTGAAAGGGGCGGGGGACACGGGGGCGGTGTGGGGGACGCTTGCTGAGAGAACTATAGTGTCTTCTGTAGTCGCTGTCTGAGGTTTAACTTACATGGTCATGTCCGCTTTGCTGGGCTCTTTCAGTGTTAATCTGTTGCGTCGCTTGACGGCGGTGAAGGGGGCGGGGGACACGAGGGGGCGGTATAGGGGCGCTTGCTGAGAGAACTAAAGTGTCTTCTGTAGTCGCTGTCTGAGGTTTAACTTACATGGTCATGTCTGCCTTGCTGGGCTCCTTCAGTGTTAACCTGTTGCGTCGCTTGACGGCGGTGAAAGGGGCGGGGGACACGGGGGCGGTGTGGGGGACGCTTGCTGAGAGAACTATAGTGTCTTCTGTAGTCGCTGTCTGAGGTTTAACTTACATGGTCATGTCCGCTTTGCTGGGCTCTTTCAGTGTTAATCTGTTGCGTCGCTTGACGGCGGTGAAGGGGGCGGGTGGCGGGGGACAGGCGGGGGCGGCGCGGGGGGCGCGGCTGCTGAGCGAGCTGGTTAGTTCGTCGTCTGTTGATGACGCGCTGTCTGAACTGTGATAAATGAGAACTATTTACACTCTGCGTCAAATACTGACATGGTGATTTTAAATAGATTTTTAAAATGTTTAGGGGTAAGTGAAATTCACTTTAACCTTTTATTGCCAACGACTAATTTATTTATTTATTTATAAAACACGTTAACATGACATTACAGCTTATAACTAATGCGTCATGATACTAGATAACAATATGTACATATTATAACATTTATAACTACACAATACATTACACTTACGATTTAACAGTAGAACATCTGTCATCCATCCCTTCACAGAATCTCAGACATTCACAATACACAGCCGTCCATCGCCATGCAAATATATCACACTCCGGGACTGATGCCAAGAACGCATTAAGCTGTGTAAGGGCACGAGGGAGTGGAGAGTTTCTGCGCGACACGGTTCGCGCTGCCGGCACCGCTAAGAGGTCGCGTCGTCGGGGCCTGAGCGTCATCCTGGGGACACCCGGGACAAACAGCCGCACAAGGCGGCCTACCAACATATTGGCACCGGTACTAATATATTGGCACCGCAGGTTCAATACCAAAGATCTCATATATTGATCACAATATAGACCTAAATTCAATTCCAGTTTTGACATTTTGTTGACGTGGCGTTTAGGTGACACTGACAGCTTTGGTATTTGACATGGCATCCAAAAGGTTAATAAGAAAAGGAAATGTTGTAACGAAACCAAAAAAACGTATAACTTGATCGTCAGATAATTTTTTTATCAGTTTTTTTCCTGGACTCTAAGAACCTTTTTAATATTACTATTGGATGGTTAGGTTCTGGAAAATTTCAATATTATCTGATGTCAAAAAAAACCTATCCTGAAAATATTTGAAAGCTCTGCTTGAAACCAGCTAGCCTGTTTGCAGTATTTTCTAGGAATAATTATTAGGTGCACCTGACCCGTATTATTTGACCCCGAGTGGATTTATCTTTAATACAACAAAAGTTTCTAAATCGAGGATTGTGTGGTCAAACCCAATAAATTGTGTAGGTAAGCCGGATGGTAATAGGAACTAATACATATAACCAGACATCGGAATTCTGGTAGCATTTTTGAGCCGTCATATGGACTTCTCGTTTATCGACTACCGATTATACATATGTATATCGATAAATGCAGAATACAATGTAAAATAATGATGATTACAAATAGAAGTAAACAACAGGCGGTCTTATCGCTAGTGAGTTATCTCTTTTTTCGGAAATTATAAATAGAAATTAAACTAATAATATTTTATTAATCCTTATTAATATTTGTGGATTTCTTATGCCTATTAAATATGTTTCGGAAGAATGTTATTAGTACATTGTGCATCAAGGGAAGTAAGTACGGAATTACTAACGAGAGTGTTAGAAGCCCAACGCCGTCAGGCGGAGGGCTTTTATGACTCGAGTTAGTATTCCGCTTACCGACCGTGATGCATATAATGTTTTTCATCACACTTGCCGACAAAAAAATAAGTTTTAAGACATAATATTATTAAATGGCGTACTGAGATTTCTATTACTCCCTAGGGAATTTCACTTTTCTATTACTCCCGCTACGCGCGCAAGCAATGGCATGCTTAGACAACAAGTGTGATGAAAAATAAATTTTTCATTGAAAATATCTATTTAAAATTTTCAGCCACTCAAAAGTTATCTAAACGAGCTCATGAGCGATAAGACCGCCTATTGTTAACTTATACTTGTAATCACAATTATTTTACATTGTATTCTGTATTTATCGATATACATATGCATAATCGGTAGTCGATATGACAGCTCAAAAATGCTACCAGAATTCCGATGTCTGCATATGACACTTATATGAGGTTGTTCATCATATCAGCCGAAAGACGTCCACTGCTGAACATAGGCCTCCCCCAAAGATTGCCACAATGACCGGTCCTGCGCCACCCGCATCCAGCGGACTCCTGCGACCTTCACCAGGTCATCGGCCCACCTTGTGGGGGGCCTACCCACGCTACGCCTTCCGGTACGTGGCCGCCACTCAAGAACCTTCCCGCCCCAACGGCCATCGGTTCTACGCGCAATGTGCCCCGCCCACTGCCACTTCAGTTTAGCGATTCGGAGAGCTATTTCGGTTACTTTGGTTCTGCTGCGGATGGTCTCATTTTTAATCCGATCACGCAGAGAGACTCCTAGCATAGCCCTCTCCATTGCCCTTTGGGTGACTTTGAGCCTTCTTATGAGACCCATTGTAAGCGGCCACGTTTCAGTACCGTATGTCATCACTGGCAACACACACTGATTAAAGACTTTCGTCTTCAAAGACTGCGGAATATTGGACGAAAATATGTGTCGTAGCTTCCCGAACGCTGCCCAACCTCATGTCAAGAAAGGTGACATGAGGTTGTTATTTCAATGAAAAATGATCTCGTCTTATATAAATTGGTTCAGTGTCAACAGCCTTCGCCAAGCAAGAAATGCATTACTCACTCGCTAGAATTAGAGGCAGTGGAACGGCCGCTAAGTCCCGGGTTCGGTGCTCTGGTCACGGCCCGGCCTCGCACCACGAAGGGGCTGAAGCTCTCTGCGAATGTCGGGGTCAGGTCGCGGAGCGTGTGGTACATCTGCGGACATTTCACATCATCAGTCCACTGCTGGACGTAGGTCTCTCCCACTATGCGTGGACGTATCAGGAGATAATGCCGATAATCGCCACGTTGGGCAAGCAGGTTGGCGATCGCAGTAATGTGTCCATTATGATGACGCTGCGGCCCATCATCAATAAATTAATTAATCACAAAAAAGTTTGTGTTTAAGCCTCTGTAAAGGAAACTACTGAACTTTTCAAATAAAAAAAAAACAAGATAGTTTACCATTTTAATAATTGATAAGTACAATTGGTCAAGGGGTTCTTATTTAAGTCACGTGCGGAGGCTTCAGCGGTTAGAAGGGAAGAGAATTGCAGTTTCGATGCACCGATGCGTCTGGTGTCGTGTGCGCGCAACCTGGGCGCTATTGTCGCGCTCACGGAGCCTTCTGATTCGCTAACAGCCGTCTGGATTGGTCAACGCCGGTGTCAGTGTTACCAGGCGTTAACAGTTTGGTAACTATCAGTATAATAATAGTTTATGATGCGAAATCTTATTACAATAATCCGCACAAGTCCAAAGGAAATTCTATACATTTCAGTTTATTAAAGCATATGTTATACAATAATTGATGAATTTATGATTTACATGATCTACTGTCTACCCTTAAATTCATAGCATTCCGCAAACACAGCATTTCGCAGCATAGAACAACTTGCGCATCTCGTTCGTGGACAGGGTCAGGTACCTACTTGAACACCTTTTATCGCCTTATTGCAATGCTAGGAGGAAAAGTGGATAGGTATAGTCGACGTCAAAGATATCTTTACGGTTTAGGTGCCAAAAATATATTTACACGACTTTATTGCCTTGACAT
Organism: Thaumatotibia leucotreta; assembly: GCA_025490895.1. Lineage (NCBI taxonomy): Eukaryota > Metazoa > Arthropoda > Insecta > Lepidoptera > Tortricidae > Thaumatotibia > Thaumatotibia leucotreta. Next base: position 49,592 of record JALPQI010004494.1, read on the forward strand.
TAAGGTCGTGCAAATATATTTTTAGCACTTAAACCGTAATGATATCTTTGACGTCGACTGTACATGTCCACTATATCCCCAACTCTCTAGAATCCTTAAGTGGTCCCTATTGCGTCCCAAGGGGCGCTAAAGCTGCCAAGGAGCGGTGATCATTGCATTAAAAGTAATAAATAACTGTACAAATCTCAATAAAAAGATTGTAAAACTGTAGAATTACATTGTAATTCTGAATAGCATAAGTTTATATGCATAAAATATTGTTACATAATAATTCTTGTCAGTCACATTGAATTTGTTTTTTTTTTATAATGACGTAAAAAGAAATGAATCTAATTTAGGAAGTGGTCACACAAACAAGTTTCAGAATTACGATGCATCATTTTAGCAGTTTATCGCTCACTGCAGGGCATCGCCCCCTCTTGTACGCCACTGGTCCCGGTCCTGCGCTAATCTCATACAAAACCCGTACACTTGTCTCTATTATCTATACCCACCTTGAATTCATAGCACTCAGCGAACACAGTGTACTCGAACGGCCTATTATAGTCATGGTAGGTGTCGACCATCTCCAGCGCCCCCGCGTCCCCCTGCATGCCGATGATCTCGCAGCACAGCTTGCGCATCTCGTTCGTGGGCAGAGGCAGGTACTTGGACACCTTTTATCGCCTTATTACAATGCTAGGTGGAAAAGTGGATAGGTACGTCCACTAAATCGACAACTTTGAGTATTTAGTCTAAAATACTCAAAGATCCCCAAACATCTTCTAGATTTTTAAAGTGGTCCCTACTGCGTCCCAAGGGGCGCTAAAGCGGCCAAGGAGCGGTGATCATTGCACTAAAAATAATAAATAACTGTACAAATCTCAATAAAAAGATTGTAGAACTGTAGAATTACATTGTAATTCTGAATAGCATACGTTTATATTCATTAAATATTGTTACATACCTAATGATTCTTGTCAGTCACACTGAATTTGTTTTTTTTATAATGACGTAAAAAGAAATGAATCTAATTTAGGAAGCGAGTGGTAACACAAACAAGTTTGAGAATTACGATGCATCATTTTAGCAGTTTATCGCTCACTGCAGGGCATCGCCCCCTCTTGTACGCCACTGGTCCCGGTCCTGTGCTAATCTCATACAAAAGCAACCCGTACACTTCTCTCTATTATCTATACCAACCTTGAATTCATAGCACTCAGCGAACACAGTATACTCGAACGGCCTATTATAGTCATGGTAGGTGTCGACCATCTCCAGCGCCCCCGCGTCCCCCTGCATGCCGATGATCTCGCAGCACAGCTTGCGCATCTCGTTCGTGGGTAACGGCAGGTACTTGGACACCTTTTATCGCCTTAATACAATGCTAGGTGGAAAAGTGGATAGGTACGTCCACTAAATCCCCGAGAGAGACATGAATATTTAGTTTAAATACTCAAAGATCCCCAACAATCTTGTAGATTCCTTAAGTGGTCCCTACTACGTCCCACAAGAGGCGCAAAAGCTACCAAGGAGCGGTGATCATTGCATTAAAAATAATAAATATACTATACAAATCACAATATTTTTTCAATAAAGACGTAAAAATAAATAAATCTAATTTAGGAAGCGAGTGTTAACACAAACAAGTTTGAGGATTACGATGCATCATTCTAGCAGTTTATCGCTCACTGCAGGGCATCGCCCCCTCTTGTACGCCACTGGTCCCGGTCCTGTGCTAATCTCATACAAAACCCGTACACTTGTCTCTATTATCTATACCCACCTTGAATTCATAGCACTCAGCAAACACAGTATACTCGAACGGCCTATTATAGTCATGGTAGGTGTCGACCATCTCCAGCGCCCCCGCGTCCCCCTGCATGCCGATGATCTCGCAGCACAGCTTGCGCATCTCGTTCGTGGGTAACGGCAGGTACTTGAACACCTTTTATCTCCTTATTACAATAATAGGTGGAAAAGTGGCTAGGTACGTCCACTAAATCCCCGAGAGAGACATGAGTATTTAGTCTAAATACTCAAAGATCCCCAAAGATCTTCTAAATTCCTAAAGTGGTCCCTAATACGTCCCACAAGAGGCGCTAAAGCTGCCAAAGAGCGGTGATTACTGCATTACAACTGGTAAAACACACTACAAATCTCAATCAAATTAACGTAGAAATGTAGAATTATATTGTAACTCTAAATATTGTAAAGCTATATTAATGAAATATTGTTTAACAAAGATTTTTATCAGTCACATTAATTTGTAATTTTTTATAATGACGTAAAAAGAAATGAATCTAATTTAGGAAGCGAGTGGTAACACAAACAAGTTTGAGAATTACGATGCATCATTGTAGTAGTTTATCGCTCACTGCAGGGCATCGCCCCCTCTTGTACGCCACTGGTCCCGGTCCTGTGCTAATCTCATACAAAACCCGTACACTTGTCTCTATTATCTATACCCACCTTGAATTCATAGCACTCAGCGAACACAGTGTACTCGAACGGCCTATTATAGTCATGGTAGGTGTCGACCATCTCCAGCGCCCCCGCGTCCCCCTGCATGCCGATGATCTCGCAGCACAGCTTGCGCATCTCGATCGTGGGCAGAGGCAGGTATTTGAACACCTTTTATCGCTTCATTACAATGCGAGGTAGAACATGTCCATTATAGCCCCAACAATCTTTTAGATTCCTTAAGTAGTCCCTACCTACCACGTCCCAAGGGGAGCTAAAGTTGCCAAGGAGCGGTGAGCATTGCTTTAAAAATGGTAAAGCCGAATGGTAAAGTAGAATTGTTTCGTAATTCTGAATGTTGTAAGGTTATATCAATGAAATATTGTTTAACAAAGATTTTTATCAGTCACATTGATTAGATGTTTTTTTTTTCATATAGGAAACCAGAGGAAAGGTAGTAGGAAAAGCGACCGTGGCAAAGGCCGGGATAGCGCTAGATAGAAGAAGAATGACGAAGAAAGATATAACCCTAACTTTGGGAGCAGTTCCTAAACTTAATTTCGCCTAATCAAGTCTAGGAACCTATGATCTATCACCCACCTTGAATTCATAGCACTCAGCGAACACGGTATACTCGAACGGCCTATTATAGTCATGGTAGGTGTCGACCATCTCCAGCGCCCCCGCGTCCCCCTGCATGCCGATGATCTCGCAGCACAGCTTGCGCATCTCGTTCGTGGGCAGAGGCCGGTATTTGAACACCTTTTATCGCCTTATTACAATGCTAGATGGAAAAGTGGATAGGTACGTCCACTAAATCCCCGAGAGAGACATGAGTATTTAGTCTGAATACTCAAAGATCCCCAAAGATCTTCTAGATTCCTAAAGTGGTCCCTACTACGTCCCACAAGAGGCGCCAAAGCTACCGAGGAGCGGTGATCATTGCATTAGAAATAATGAATATACTGTACAAATCTCAATGAAAAGATTGTAGAACTGTAGAATTACATTGTAATTCTGAATAGCATAAGTTTATATTCATTAAATATTGTTACATAATGAATATAATGATTCTTGTCAGTCATATTGAATTTGTTTTTTTTAATAATGACGCAAAAAGAAATAAATCTTATTTAGGAAGCGAGTGGTAACACAAACAAGTTTGAGAATTACGATGCATCATTTTAGCAGTTTATCGCTCACTGCAGGGCATCGCCCCCTCTTGTACGCCACTGGTCCCGGTCATGTGCTAATCTCATACAAAAGCAACCCATACACTTGTCTCTATTATCTATACCCACCTTGAATTCATAGCACTCAGCGAACACAGTGTACTCGAACGGCCTATTATAGTCATGGTAGGTGTCGACCATCTCCAGCGCCCCCGCGTCCCCCTGCATGCCGATGATCTCGCAGCACAGCTTGCGCATCTCGTTCGTGGGTAACGGCAGGTATTTGAACACGTCGTCGTCCCACCATTTGGTTAGGGATCTGGAAATTGGAATAGGGATTTGATAATCCGTCTGTTTCCGCAGTATAAAGAGTGATATTATACCAGTAATTGGAGTTCGAGGCCAACGAAACTACGACAGATGCGTTATTGTCAAATCTGTCAAAGTCTCTTATGTCATTGTCAAATAAAGTTTTCAGGTTTCCACAACCTTTTTGTTATTTAATTGATTTATTTAAAATAATTCCTAATAAAAACATTATATACCTCTGTAAAGTTTTTACGCGTTTCTAATTAATATGGCTGTCACAACTAGGATTTTCTTAAAAACACGTAAATACCTAAAAACTTTTCTTTTCTCTTAACTAACATTGATATGACAACATTTTCTTGTAAAGAACTTAAAATTACCAGTGAACACAAACGACAGCGTGCCATATTTATTAAGACAGTATTTATAACATTTCACCCAGTATATTTCATTTGAAATTTAATTTTTTGATTTTGGGGTGTATAGCGAAGCTAAACATGGCTGAACCAAGTGGGTCACCTTGTTAACAACCTCCGGAATAAAACAAAACGTTAGATCTGTATAATAATTTAAATGGAGAACTATAGCACTGCTAAAGAAATTTGTAGGTCAAAGGAATTTTACGAATACGAAATGTGAACATAAAGCACGCTACAATGTATTATTCTGCAATTTTCTAAACGTATGCAGAAATAGGGTTTTAATTTATGTGTAGTTAAAATGCTGTACCAAATGTTATTAACACCTGAGGTGATACCAGTGCAATACCAACTTTGTTACTAATAATTGCGGATAATTCCGTTTTTATTAAAATATCTTATATTTACGTGAAAATAAGTAAAAAATATTGTTTCTATAAATTAACGAATTAAAATTACTAATAAATAAGATATCTCAACGTCTGTTTTTAGAAAATAAGGATTTACTATTGTATGAACATTTCATTGTTGTGGCAATATTTTCGTAGATTCTTTGGCCTCGAACTCCAATTAGTGGTTTAGCCATTGGTCAATTAGGTAACAAGTTTTTAGACAGTGAGACAAATCAAACTATTTTATTATTATTAAATACGTTTGTTTGTGTTCTATGTAGTTACACTAGTTTATACAGGGTGAAGAATGAGTTACCCGAAAAACTTTCAAGCTGTATTCCTGACTACATTTTGAGACTATAATGTCAGAGATAATTTCAGAGATAACGACAAGTTTTTCAAAACAATTTTTTTATCATAAATTACTAAAAAACGTCTGCACGATTAATTTTTTTACACCATGAGTATTCTTCCTGACGTACTCATTGTTTCATGTTAGATAAAATGAGAAAAAGTTAGCGAAAAATCATACCGTAAAAAAAACACTGTAAAAAATATTTAGATAAGGGTAAGACTCACCATTTTTCCGACAGTCTTAAAATCAAATATATAAAAAGCTCATTTCTAAAATTTCTAAAGTTCATTCTTAGAAATCAGCATGGGCATTATAGGCATTGACCTCCTAATGCTTTTAGATGCGTTAGGAGGTCAATGCCTATAATAGCTGGGTAAGCGATTGGCGATCGTAACCACTCACTTGCTTCATGTAGCTTTGTTACATGTCATCACTCTTATTTTACATAGACATAAAGTCTATCGCAAAAATCAAAGCAAGTGAGTGGGTAGTAGTGTGTCTTCTTTATCTACCCCGATTTTGAGTACAAATAATCACCACCTTATACCCTCTGCATAAAGTTGAGAATAAATACGCACCGTCTGTGATACCTGCTCATGAAGTGCTCAATGACCCTTCAATATAAGTCGACTCTTTCGATACTTACGCGAGAGAGGACGGTATTTGTGTTAAGGGATTAAAATGACAATTTCCGGCGAGGGCGTTCATTGAACCCCGAATGAAGCGATGGATTCCACAATATGATGGAATCCTGAGTGAAATGAGTGAGGGATTCAAGCGTTAACGCCCAATACAAAAATAATTTTGACACGTACCGCGTTTCACAACACCTATGAGAAAAATAATAGACATATTACATATACAATATTTTTGCGCATAATGGATTCGTAATTGATTATGTATGTGCTATTTTCCATATTTCATTGGCATTTTTAGGCTGGCAACAGAAAGTCCTTGAACAGAAAAGTGCCACTGTGATCCCTCCTCTCTTAGCAGGGAAGAAAATACCCGTATTTGAATAGGTGGTGTGAAATAGTAGATTGTGTCACAAGGGATCAAAATGGTATATTTCGGGCGTATATTGGCTGAATGGAGCAACGGATTCCACAATTGGAGGGAGGGAGCAATTGGAGGGATCAGGGGCAATCGTAGGGAGGGATTCTAAAGTGGAATCCTGTGCGTAATGAAGGATTCAAGCGTTAACGCCCAAGACGAAATAATTTTGATACCGTGTGACACATAATCCTTTTCACACCACAAAAAATAAAATATATATTATCACATATTTAATATTTATGCAAATAATCGAGTCTGAAGAAATTTTTATCAATTATGAACGTACTGTTTATTTTCATATTTCATTGTAATTTTTTAGGCTGGCAATAGCAAGTTCTTGAACAGAAAAGTGTCACTTTGATCCCTCCTAGCAGGGAAGAAAAATCCCGTATTCGAATAGGTGTGAAAAATATATTCTTATTCACCTGTTCCTCGGTATATACACCACCGCCTCCGGGTGATGCAAGTAGTAATCACTCGGGAACTCCCAAATGGCGGGTTTCCCCGACTCCGGCACAAATAAACCCAGGAACAGATTCATGGTGCTCTGTTTCTCGGCGTCGGAAAACGTGTTGGAGTAGTACCGACTCAGGGTCTGCATTATGTCGTTGCCGTGCGACGACCAGGGGGCAGTTTTGCGGTAGGTTTTGATTCTGGAAGTGGAAGTTTTTGTTTATTGATTGGGTTGAGTCTCCAATGTCTCCAAGCGACCATAGTAACGCCGCGTTTGAAACATCAGGATAATTAAAAAACCGGCCAAGAGCGAGTCGGACTCGCGCGCGAAGGGTTCCGTACCATTATCAATTTATTATTTAAAAAATACATTTAAATCAACCTACCTCAAAAACTATAGGAGATAATTTAATCAAACCAAAAATCATTGATAAAGTTTATTAATGTGCATAACATATATATTTTTTTGAATTTTATATCGCGTAGTTTAAAAAATAGCGGGGGGGGGGGGACACATTTATCAGACTTTGAGAGCTAATATCTCGAAAACGATTTGCTTAAATAAAAATAAGATTTATAAACCTTCATATCATTTTCAAAGACCTTTCTATTAATACCCCACACGCCTATATACAAGTAAAAAAAATTCTATCTCTCAGTTACATGTATGGAGGGCCCCCACCCCAATGTTTTTTTTTACAATTTAGTATCATAATCCTGTAGCGGTTCATACAACACAAAGAGACACAACACGAGCAAAAATGAACTTTTCACTAGTGCTTAATGAAATATCGACTATTCTATCGACATCAATATGAACGATTTTTTAATTTGAAATTTATAGATTATGCTAATTATGTTTCCCTAGTAGTTCCACTTCTTTCCAGATATCAAAAAATATATAAGATTTTAAAAATTGATTCACCAATTTTTTTAGTCAACACATTCTGATATTTTTTGTGAATAATTTCGCCTTGAGGATGTAAAAGTAATCTTAACAAGTGCACTTTGAAATTTTGAACAACATTCAAGCTGCTTTTTAGGCTTTAATTTCGGTTTTGTAACTGTCCTATGGCACTAGGTATTATTGACATATTATTGTTTATCAATTTTAGATCGCAATACCGCTGATTACGTATGGTTGCATAAATTACTGTTGATTACATTTCTAATTCATAAAAGGTTGGTTTGGATGTCGATAGAATAGTCGATATTTCACTAAGCACTAGTGACAAACGCATTTTTGCTCCCGTCATCCGGGGTTTGATAATTAAATACGCACAACCAAGGAACAAATATTTGTGATAAATAAATACACAAATAATGCCCTCGTCGGGATTCGAACCCAGAACCACCAACTAGGCTGACAACAAGTTACAGTACAGTCTAGGAACAAATAAAACATGGAAACCGCACGCTATACTAAATTGCCTTTCATAAACGGTCCTGAATTTTAGTTGACAAGTATCACCCCCTCTTCAATGCATCACGGTAATGAATTTCAATGCCAATAAAAACTTAAACCGCCATTTAAAAATAGTTGTGATTGGTCCATCAAAGTTTTGTTTGGCTACATTTTATAAACATTTGTCAAAGATGTTGCGCCGAAATATGCGCGGTGTTAAGAAAAGCGCTATGTCCTACCCTTCTTGGCACAATTGAACAATTGCTTTTGGGTGCATTTTTGAGCTGGCGTTAGACGTCCATGTTATATATGGACGTCTAACGCCAGAGTACAGTCAGAGCAGAGTACAGTCTAAGCCTCACCTGTGCACCAGCTGCGAGCCGCCGTACTGCAGCGCCAGCGTGTCTCCGTGGTCCTCGTATAGACCTTCTAACAGACGCGCGCAGTCCGAGTCGAACTCTACCACGGGCGAGCCTATCAGACCCAACGCGTATAGCTGTGAATTAATAGTACATTACTATAGAGGGCGGGAAACGAAGGGTTACAGGCCAAGTAGATATATCTGGCCGAAGGAACTGAGGCCAGATAGGGATACGCGGCCTGTAACCCTGTTTCTCGCCGAGATGTGTATAGTGCTTTTCTCTAACTTGCCATGAAATAAAACGAACTGATTTCGCCGAACCATACTATTTAATTTGTGAATAAACCAATAGGTATCGTAAAACATTAAAAAAAATCATTCGCGCCTAACTTTTTTTTTAATCTGTTTGAGGTATCCTTTTACCTGTTGGTATAGACATTAGTTCTTAGGTTATTTTTTTTTCTGTGGCTGAATGTCAAGACCTAGTGTCACAATTTGACGTTTCAAAACAAAAGACAGTTTGTTTGCAGTCCTAGGTGTGAAATAAATACACGAAATCTCTTTACATATCATCTTAGCATATGACACCGGATACATAGTATTTCCGGGTTTAATTTAAAGTAAGTAACATCAACATTACGTAGCAAGTTTGAGAAAAATAAATTATTTAACATTATGCACGTCATTATACGTAAAGAAATTATTACTAAGATGTAGATTGCAGTATTTTTTGTACAGAATTTCTATTTAATAAATTGAAAAGAACTTAAAAGAGTATGTCACTTGGCAGTACTCAAACGTGACGTCACTTTTGAGTATTTCATATAAAATTCCATAGTGGTGATCGTTTTGACAGTTCGAAAAAAGTTACTGATTTGACTTGCCAGTCATCATGCCTATTAAAGCGTGTGTTTAACGATGTGACTGGGCTTTAATCTAATGAAAATTTTATTTGAGAAACAATAAGTAAATGTTGGCCATGTGGTGACGGCAGTAAGAATACATTGGTCACCACCGCAACTCTTCCGCAAGTCGTAAGAGTCGAGTAAGGGATAGAAGTGTCACTGACCATTCTTTGATTTGATTGATGACGGGCAGCAGCGTCCTCATAGTGGACACATTACTGCGATCGCCACATCGACCGAAAGTATTATTTTTCTACTCCCGTACTTTTATTTGTCATTTACAGAGTCGTGAACACACCTTTAAGCCCCTACCTTACAGATGTCAAGACAAGTCTATATTGTCTATTCCCTATAAACGCATTCGGGTTTACACGCAGTGCGTTTTTCGATTTTAAGACACCTCATGTATACAAGACGTAATGAAATACATGGCTGCCAACCTAATTTTAAATGTCATTTCTGATGAATCGTAAACCATAGAGGAGCTTTCTTTTTTAATTTTAACGTCTCCCGCCCGACCTTGATGATTAATAAAAATGTGTTTGACAAGGAATATTTCTCAAATTTACAATTTTATTTGAAAAATGCTCGTGGCGTCTTTAATAACAATTTCGGCTTCGCCTCAAATCGTTACCCACGCCACTCACCTTTTTTGACCTATCTTAAACAAGGGCTGCATAAAATACTATAACTAGTTGACTGACAAAAAAGTATTGACGTCGGTAATCGGTATTATTACGTACCTGATGAGCTAGCACAACCTTGCCGATAGCGAATTGCGCGGTGTTGGTGCGGTCCAAACAGTCTACGCAGTTCACTCGCACGAGGCCCGTCTGCAAGTAGGTTAAATTATTTATTCCTTGATCGATACATTTTGTTAGTCATTCATACATTTCCATTCATAAATGTACATTACTTAATAAGGCAAAAAACGTAACCAATGGATCTCTTGTGTCTTTTATGTATGTAGTAGGAGGTTATCTATAAGGAGTTCACGTAATTATTCAATAGAGTTCAATACCAAAGTAGCCACATATGAAGGGTCCACGGAAAAAACATGTCTAGTCAATTCCAATTACAGAAGGAAAAACCACCTTACTTTTAACAGAATAAGGTGGGAATTTGCCCTGATTTTTTAAAGTATTGGACATGTTTTTTCCGTCGATCCTTCATAAGTGGGTTAAGTTTTTAATTTCTAGTGATATTGATGGTTTTTTTTTAATTTAATTAGAAAACAAACAGCCATGTACAAATTAGTCCATGCGAAATTAACATAAAACAGGCCTAAAGTTTCCTATATTAATACAAATATTAGCCAAAATGTTTTAGCAACCTAACGTGTTGAAGACTCTTACATGGCGACCCTGCCAGCGTATGCAGCCGCCAGCGTTGGTGGCTGGGTGCTCCGCCATCGGACTCCACTGCCAACATGGCGACCCAGCCACTGTTACAAATAAATTCCCGAGAGCTTGGAATTGCATACGTAGTGGTATTGTGGGGCATTGTTTGTGAGTTTACTCAACTCTTTTGCTGTCATCATTAGACTAATAGTAATTATGATTGCCGAGTTACCGAGAGCTTGGAATTGCGTAAGTAGTGGCATTGTGTATTTACAATGTATTATGTGGTATTGTTTGTGTTTTTTCGACTCTTGTACTGTCATAATTTTGACTAATAGTAAACCTAATTACAGAGCGTGGGCGTGGTAGAAGACGTACTTCATGGACTAGGAATATAAGAGACTGGTTGGAAGTGGAGAGCTTGCATAGTTTGATTCGCATGACGGAAGATAGAGGGACACATGGACGTATGGTCGCTGACCTCCTGGATGGAGATGGCCATACCCCGTTATTAATGTTGCAGATTCATTGAAACTGAGTCATAGGGTTGTCATTGTCACAAAAGGTTAAATTTTTTGAGGTGATATTTTCATTAGTACTTTTTTTAATTGTGATGTTTGGCTATTGCATGAGCGGCTGATTTCCTTATTTGTCCATTCATTTTCATATTATATTGTATATTTTCTAAGCACTTTAACGACGTCATCCCAACAATCGTCATAATTGTATATGTCAACATGATTTAATAAGAATCGAAGACATCTTACTTTAAAATTTATGGTGCATTGGCACAAATGTATCTTATTTTTATCTGTAACAGAAAAACCCGAACATTTTATGTAAAATAAACTATTACCAAAAATGCTTAACTAAGTACTTATTCGAAAAAATAATACTGTAAGTATGTAGGTACATTTTTTAAACTTATTTATACACTGTTATTTGTACAAGTTACAAAATTCACGAACCATTTCCGCGTCGCATTCGGGTTACTTCTAATTTCACTATCAGCTCCAGCTTAAACCGGGAAAATTCTGCGTGATCAATGAGGAAATTCATGATCACTATCACTACATAGTATAAAATAAAGTCACTTTTTCTGTCCCTATGTCCCTTTGTACGCTTAAATCTTTCAAACTACGCAACGGATTTTGATGAGGTTTTTTTTAATAGGTAGAGTAATTCAAGAGGAAGGTTTATATGTAGGTATCTAGCAGACCATCTTCGTAGACTTCGTAGAATTGGTATAGTACCCGTGCGAAGCCGGGGCGGGTCGCTAGTTTTATATTAAGAGAACGAATTACATTATGTCATAAATCAATTTTGACGAATAAATGACGCTATCACATATTAAAGACTAAAAAAGGAATATAACCTTTATTTTATTACGGGGTGAAAAGAGGTTTTATTTTGTTAAAAACTTCAAATACCATTTCATATTATATAGGTAGGTAGGTATACTAAAATTAACATGTAAAGTGACAACCCTAGCGTTTTCAATGAATCTGCAACACTGATAACGGGGTATGGAGATGGCACTTGAAGAAGAAGAAGAATTAATAGTACATTGTGCATCAAGGGAGGTAAGTACGGAATTACTAACGAGAGTGTGAAGCTTTTATGACTCGAGTTAGTATTCCGATTACCGACCGTGTTGCATACAATGTTTTTCATCACACTTGCCAACCAAAATATATTTTTTAAGACATGATATTATTAAATGGCGTACTGACATTTCTATTACTCCCTAGGGAATTTCACTTTTCTATTACTCCCGCTACGCGCGCAAGCAATGGCCCGTTTAGTCAGCAAGTGTGATGAAAATAAGTTTTAAGATATAACATTATTAAATGACGTACTGATATTTCCATTACTCCCTAGGGAATTTCACTTTTCTATTACTCCCGCTACGCGCGCAAGCAATGGCGCGCTTAGACAGCAAGTGTGATGAAAAAGTCATAAGGTCCAACTAAAGAGTGTTACTTTTAGTAACACCACTACAAATGCAATAGCAAGCTCTCTATAATGTAAGTATACCTGCAGCCGGCCGCGCTGGTGGCCGGGTGCTCCGCCCTCGGCGGGGGCGCACGCTCCGCTCGGCGACACTCTATAATGTAAGTATACCTGCAGCCGGCCGCGCTGGTGGCCGGGCGCTCCGCCCTCGGCGGGGGCGCACGCTCCGCTCGGCGACACTCTATAATGTCAGTATACCTGCAGCCGGCCGCGCTGGTGGCCGGGCGCTCCGCCCTCGGCGGGGGCGCACGCTCCGCTCGGCGACACTCTATAATGTCAGTATACCTGCAGCCGGCCGCGCTGGTGGCCGGGCGCTCCGCCCTCGGCGGGGGCGCACGCTCCGCTCGGCGACACTCTATAATGTAAGTATACCTGCAGCCGGCCGCGCTGGTGGCCGGGCGCTCCGCCCTCGGCGGGGGCGCACGCTCCGCTCGGCGACACTCTATAATGTCAGTATACCTGCAGCCGGCCGCGCTGGTGGCCGGGCGCTCCGCCCTCGGCGGGGGCGCACGCTCCGCTCGGCGACACTCTATAATGTAAGTATACCTGCAGCCGGCCGCGCTGGTGGCCGGGCGCTCCGCCCTCGGCGGGGGCGCACGCTCCGCTCGGCGACACTCTATAATGTCAGTATACCTGCAGCCGGCCGCGCTGGTGGCCGGGCGCTCCGCCCTCGGCGGGGGCGCACGCTCCGCTCGGCGACACTCTATAATGTAAGTATACCTGCAGCCGGCCGCGCTGGTGGCCGGGCGCTCCGCCCTAGGCGGGGGCGCACGCTCCGCTCGGCGACACTCTATAATGTAAGTATACCTGCAGCCGGCCGCGCTGGTGGCCGGGCGCTCCGCCCTCGGCGGGGGCGCACGCTCCGCTCGGCGACACTCTATAATGTAAGTATACCTGCAGCCGGCCGCGCTGGTGGCCGGGCGCTCCGCCCTAGGCGGGGGCGCACGCTCCGCTCGGCGACACTCTATAATGTAAGTATACCTGCAGCCGGCCGCGCTGGTGGCCGGGCGCTCCGCCCTCGGCGGGGGCGCACGCTCCGCTCGGCGACACTCTATAATGTAAGTATACCTGCAGCCGGCCGCGCTGGTGGCCGGGCGCTCCGCCCTCGGCGGGGGCGCACGCTCCGCTCGGCGACACTCTATAATGTAAGTATACCTGCAGCCGGCCGCGCTGGTGGCCGGGCGCTCCGCCCTCGGCGGGGGCGCACGCTCCGCTCGGCGACACTCTATAATGTAAGTATACCTGCAGCCGGCCGCGCTGGTGGCCGGGCGCTCCGCCCTCGAGCTCGGCGCCCTCGGCGGGGGCGCAGGCACCGCTCAGAAACACTCCCGTCCGTCGCACCGCACTCCGAGCGAACATGGCCAGCCTAAAGATTACCAAGTAATACATAATAATGCTGCATCACAGAATAAGCCTTATTGGAGCGTGCCCGTGTCAACACCAATAAATAAAGCGGTTAAAAGGTTCGGAAGGTTTGTCAGCGTAAAATCGTTTATCTACATCCATATCATAAGTTGTCTACAATATGTTTAGCGGCGGTAAGCAAATAGCCTACTTTAAGAAATCTGTATCTGTGGGTGTATCATAATTCTTACTTTACGATATCGGCAACCGATATCTTAATCACAATTAAATTTCGAACATTCTGTTAAAAAGAAAAAACACACTTTAACTTCGATTATCGAATTAATCGATTTGTAATTTCATTCACATTAAAATTCATATTCCATACATTCTTCTAAATCTCGAATACTGGGAATCGATTTGAGAATCGATATCGACTCAAGACCTTACCTGGTTTATGAATAAAAAAAAACTAATGTCAGTTCAGTAATTTGTTTTGTTTGAATTGTTTCAAACAAGGAGGTTGGAGGGTTGCCTATAGGTTACACACTAAAGAGGTCCGTGCTCTGTGGTTTCAAACATCCAACTTTTTTGGACTGTTGACTTGAAAGTTAAATATTATCGAGTTCGTTGTGAAATATTTACACTGAAAAATTATTTATGACGACGAAGACAGTGATGTTGAAATGTGTGAAATACCACCAGAAATCCGGGACGCCGCTACAACCGTGACCAATAATTTGCTGCCACAAAAATAAACATATTGTAGAAAACTTATTATATGCATGTAGATAAAGTTATGTATGCAACTGTTCATAATTAGGCATTATGAACCAGTCACATAAAATACTATTAAAACTTAATTTTAAATGGGAAGTTTCATAACAAGCTGCTAAGCTATTTGGAGTGCTATAGACGAGTAAGGTATAGGTAAGTCTCATGATCATCATGTAAACCAATAGAATTTCATATAATATCTTCACGGTTCTCTGCCTTTTTGCTGAAAATTGTATTGCCGAATTTTACTTCCCAACCAACTTTTCGTAGAAGTGTAATTTGGCCGAATTTCCAACTTTACATAATCTAACTTAACCTTTTTTTTGGTAACCCAGGGGAATCGGTTATGGATACCACCCGGCCCGGGAGCAACCGGGTGGTTATGTCCGAATCGCACGGACTAAACCCCTGGGGTGTTCCACCGCTCGCTCTATGTGCGGGGCTTCAGGAACGCTGCTGCACACCTTCGAGAAAATCCAACCTCACCCAACTATGGGGTTGGGAAATGAAATGGTTGCGAAATAATTAATTACCAAAAGTTACTCGGCCGAATGACACTTCTGCAAAGTTGGTTGGGAAGTGAAATTCGGCAATACAAAATCCGGCGAAAAGGCAGAATACCTATAGCTTCACTCACTTGTCTAAAACCTTTGCATCAGCCCCTTTATTCATCCTCGCCATATCCAAATGGCAATACTGCACAGCGTGTTCCGGCGGCAAAAACTGATTCAAATACTTCACAGCATTACTTATCACATCCGTCAACAACGACTCATGTCGTTTCTTCTCTCGTTTCTTCACCAGATTTAAAATCATGATAGGAGCACCGTATCTCCTCATGAGGTTGTTGAAGTGTTTGGCGGGTATTTCGGCGAATGGGTCGCTCAAGTCGATGGAGATTTGGGGTTTGGGGACCATTTTGGAGATGTCCTGCGACCAGTAGCTTGGGATGGAGCCTCGCATTTGGACGAAGGAGCTGAAGCTGGAATGAAAAGGGTCATTGAGTTCACTAACTTGCTACAGGACCCGTCAAAAGTTTAAGTTCATGTCACAATTTTGATACAAATCTACTTTTTTGAACTGTAATTTCTCAAGCGATTAAGTCTAAATTGGTTTTCAACTAATTTGTGACGGATTTTTCAGGTCTTTCTTTTTATTATACTGTTCTCTGGCTCGCGCATCCATGGCGATTGACTCTTGAAAAAGCTCCTCATATACTCACGACAGTTATGTATTTAAAAGATTTATTTTTATTTAGCCGTTAAAATCGAACAGCTCAGACAAAAGCTGTGGCAGCTTTAAGCAGTCCTGCCCATGCGGTTTCATACTAATGACCTTCTGGAAATTCATTTACCTATGAGCATCTGACTCTATCACTCCAACGGTGGCATAATAAGAGTAAAAGAGACAAATTTTCGTTTACAATCGAAGCATTCGAAGGCTACCTACTTACGCTCTCCGAAACATGTGCGATTTGCGCGTAATGACACCATCTTATATGCGAAGCGGCTAGGGTACTCAAAAATCTGAATATGGACTTTAAGGCTGACAATAGGGGCCTCCTCAGATTTTTATGAGCACCCTAGCTCCGATATACAGTATGTATCACCTCGTAGAGCCAAGATAGAAACCCATTAATATTTAGATCATACTGAACAACTTTTACTATGGGGCCAAACTCGAATTCGCGAAAAAAAAATTACTCTCCCATACAACGTGTTCATGATCACGCAATAAAAATGTATGAAACTGTCAAAATTTTTTTCGGGAATCGGGTTTGGCCCCATTGTAAAAGTTGTTCAGTATGATCTAAATATGAATGGGTTTCTTTCTTGGCTCTACGAGATAATACATACTGTATCTGATGGCGACTGTGCTATAAAATGTTATTGCTACAAAAAATTACAGTCCATGAGTGAACGCGGGAAGCATGGAGTCGTGCACTATCTGCTCTGTCTTCACCTCGTTAGCGACGTCTCAAAGCTTGGTGGCTCGCTTGAGGAACTGCAAGTGTTGCTTACCGTCTGTGAGTGAACGCGAAGTCGTTCTACCGTGCGCTCTCGCAAGCTACACACTCGCGTTTACAGCTTCGTGCCGCGATTCGCTCACGAGTGAGGAGCGGCATTGACAGGATTATTGTTAAATACGTATAAATTTATTTATGAAGTGGACGCAGTTTAGCGAAAAGGATCCAAACTCTGAAATTTGTCACTGAAATAAATGTTTTTTCCTTTTGACATAAGATTTAAATTGAATTGACAGATTTTTGTGGTCTGTATCTTTTTCCATAAACTATGTCCAAGTATCAATGAACACTTATGATATGACTTCATCAAATCCGTGGCTG
This sequence comes from Thaumatotibia leucotreta, assembly GCA_025490895.1. Lineage (NCBI taxonomy): Eukaryota > Metazoa > Arthropoda > Insecta > Lepidoptera > Tortricidae > Thaumatotibia > Thaumatotibia leucotreta. Next base: position 66,682 of record JALPQI010004494.1, read on the forward strand.
CTTTTCACGTTCGAAGTTACTACACGAAGTTGTTGTTAGTTTGAAGTTGTTACATTTTAGATGTGCTCTTGCTTATTGAGCTTACCGTTGGATGAGGTCGATTTAGTTTAGTGTATGTTGTCCCATGATATTATTTACTTACCGTCCGTGAGTGAACGCAGGCAGCATGGAGTCATGCACTATCTGTTTTGTCTCCACCTCATTTATTTATCAATGAACACTTTTCACGTTCAAAATGTATATGGTCCATTTTAGATGTGCTCTTGCTTATTGAGCTTATAGTTTGTGAAATATAAATTGGTAACTTTCTACCTACATTGGAGTAAAAATAAACATTCAATTTATATTTCTTGAACTATACCGTTGCATGAGGTCGATTTAGTGTATGATTCTCCCATGATATTATTTACTTACCGTCCGTGAGTGAACGCAGGCAGCATGGAGTCATGCACTATCTGTTCTGTCTCCACCTCGTTGGCGACGTCTCCGAGCATGTTGGCTCGCTTAAAGACCTGCCCGCCTGTTACCGAGCGTGAGTGAACGCGACTGTGGAGTCGTTCTACCGTGCGCTAGTAAGCTACACACTATGGTTCATAGCTCCGCGCCGCGATTCGCTCACGAGTGAGGAGCGGGCTTGATATATACATTTATTTATGCGGTAAGTATCAATGAATACTTATGTTTTCAAATCCGTGGCCGCTTTTCACGTTCAAAATTTAAATAGTCCATTTTAGATGTGCTCTTGCTTATTGAGCTTACTGTTGCATGAGGTCGATTTGTCGTCGATATTGACTGTCAGCCTCCGTAGCCTAGTTGGTAGTGACCCTGCCTCCGAAGCTGGAGGTTCCGGGTTCGAATCCCGGCGAGGGCATTCTTTGTGTATTTATTTATCACAAATGTTTGTTCCTTGGTCATGGCTGTCTATGTATTTAAGTATCTATATGTATCTATTGTATATTTCGTCGCCTCGTACCCATATCACAAGCCTTAATTGAGCTTACCGTGGGACTAGGTCGATTTGTGTAAGATGTCCCAAAATATTTATTTATTTATATTTAGTGTATGTTGTCCCATGATATTATTTGCTTACCGTCCGTGAGTGAACGCAGGCAGCATGGAGTCATGCACTATCTGCTCAGTTTCCACCTCGTTGGCGACGTCTCCGAGCATGTTGGCTCGCTTAAAGACCTGCCCGCGTGTTACCGACCGTGAGTGAACGCGACTGTGGAGTCGTTCTACCGTGCGCTCGCGTAAGCTACACACTATCGTTCACAGCTCCGCGCCGCGATTCGCTCACGAGTGAGGAGCGGCCTTGATATATAAATTTATTTATGCGGTAAGTATCAATGAACACTTATGTTTTCAAATCCTTGGCCGCTTTTCATGTTCAAAATGTAAAAGTCGATTTTAGATGTGCTCTTGTTTATTGAGCTTACTGTTGCATGAGGTCGATTTGTCGTCGATATTGACTGTCAGCCTACGTAGCCTAGTTGGTAGGTTGGACCCTGCCTACGAAGCTGGAAGTTCCGGGTTCGAATCCCGGCGAGGGCATTCTTTGTGTATTTATTTATCACAAATGTTTGTTCCTTGGTCATGGCTGTCTATGTACTTAAATATCTATATGAATCTATCTATTGTTTATATCGTCACCTGGTACCCACATCACAAGCCTTAATTGAGCTTACTGTGGGACTAGGTCGATTTGTGTAAGATGTCCCAAGATATTTATTTATTTATTTATATTTAGTGTATGTTGCCCCATGATATTATTGACTTACCGTCCGTGAGTGAACGCGGGCAGCATGGAGTCATGCACTATCTGTTCTGTTTCCACCTCGTTGGCGACGTCTCCAAGCATGTTGGCTCCTCGTTTGAGGAAGCGGGTGCCCGCGTATTACCGACCGTGATTAAACGCGACTGTGGAGTCGTTCTACCGTGCGCTCGCGTAAGCTACACACTATCGTTCACAGCTCCGCGCCGCGATTCGCTCACGAGTGAGGAGCGGCCTTGATATATAAATTTATTTATGCGGTAAGTATCAATGAACACTTATGTTTTCAAATCCGTGGCCGCTTTTCACGTTCAAAATTTCAATGTTCCATTTTGGAGCTCTTGCTTATTGAGCTTACCGTTGTATGAGGTCGATTTGTGTAAGATTGTCCCATGATATTATTTATTTACCGACCGTGAGTGAACGCGGGCAGCATGGAGTCATGCACTATCCGTTCTGTTTCCACCTTGTTGGCGACGTCTCCGAGCATGTTGGCTCGCTTAAAGACCTGCCCGCGTGTTAACGACTGTGAGTGAACGCGACTGTGGAGTTGTTCTACCGTACGCTCGCGTAAGCTACACACTATGGTTCATAGCTCCGCGCCGCGATTCGCTCACGAGTGAGGAGCGGCCTTGATATATAAAGGACCCCGGGCCTAAAGTATGGAAAATGTGGTTTCAGTTAAATCTTCTGAAATTTTGATATGTTATAGATTTCAGTGCTCTGAACAAAAAACTCTATGGGTGCTACCACGGTTTCCGGGTCCCTTTCCATGTTCTGCTCGATTTTGTACCATATAACAAAGTAGTACTTAGTTCTAATTCGGGTCTATTTATTTAAACAATTGACATTAGTTTGAACCTTTTTTGTGATAATGCTGGTTAGTTAAAGATATAAAACGTCTACATACAATGCCGGCTGAGTTCAGCAATCGGCCACAATTAATACACACACGGGACTCGTTGTTGAACTCAGCCGGCATGTTGTTCGTAGATTCTCTGAACGAAATAGCAGATTGAATTTTTTCTTCGTTGTTTTCTGGTAGGTATCCGCCGCAGTGCACGAAAAACAACAGCATTATTACATACGAAGCAATGTCCTCTATTTAAAAGTAGCGCCATATTTTCTAATGTTTGAATGAGTTCATATTTATTTATTTATTTATTTATTTAAACCTTTGAGAAACAAACAGACATTATTATTATATTTTACAATGTTAAGTAGGTATATTATAGAATCACACATTTAGCTATAAACGATAAGTCAATCACGTGCGTATGAAGTTGACATTGTAGACGTTTTATGTCTTTAACTAACCAGCATTATCACAAAAAAGGTTCAAACTAATGTCAATTGTTTAAATAAATAGACCCGAATTAGAACTAAGTACTACTTTGTTATATGGTACAAAATCGAGCAGAACATGGAAAGGGACCCGGAAACCGTGGTAGCACCCATAGAGTTTTTTGTTCAGAGCACTGAAATCTATAACATATCAAAATTTCAGAAGATTTAACTGAAACCACATTTTCCATACTTTAGGCCCGGGGTCCTTTATTTATGCGGTAAGTATCAATGAACACTTATGTTTTCAAATCTGTGGCCGCTTTTCACGTTCAAAATTTAAATGGTCCATTTTAGATGTGCTTTTGCTTATTGAGCTTACCGTTGTATGACGTCGATTTGTGTAAGATTCTCCCATGATATTATTTACTTAGTACTTACCGTCCGTGAGTGAACGCGGGCAGCATGGAGTCATGCACTATCTGCTCTGTTTCCACCTCGTTGGCGACGTCTCCGAGCATGTTGGCTCCTCGCTTGAGGAAGCGGGTGCCCGCGTATCTGTTGCTGCGCCGGGCCACCAGGGTTATGTAGACGGGGCGGCCGAAGATGTTCAGGTTGCTCTAACCATCATTTGGTAAAAGATTGATGACGGGCAGCAGCGTCATCATAGGGGACACATTACTGCGATCGCCAATACGCTTGCCCAGCGTGGCGATTATGGGCATTTACCTCCTAATACGTCTATACGCATAGTTAATAGGAGAGGCTTATTAGTGATGTTTTGCAGTTCATCCGTGGTTTTGGCATGACATATTAATAGAACATCGTCTGCATAGGTCTGAAGATGCCAGCCAATTTTTTTCAGTCAAGTTTTTCAGTAAATATTTTTTTGTGGAATCAAGTATAGATATTTTATTATTTAACAAACATAGAAACAAAAGAGCAAAGGGATTTTGACGCTTACAAGAAAAATAAAGAAAACTCACACTAGCCACTTGCAATGTAGAACAGCGAAAGAAAAAATTATATAAGTGAAAACAGCGTAAAAAATTTATTACTAGTTGGATTTTTTTTTTCGAAATTCTATTGTGGGGCCCTCCTTCGTGGAGGCCCCGAGGCTGTAGCCCCGGTTGCCCTCCCTTAAATCCGACTCTGATATTATTTACTTACCGTCCGTGAGTGAACGCAGGCAGCATGGAGTCATGCACTATCTGTTCTGTTTCCACCTCGTTGGCGACGTCTCCGAGCATGTTGGCTCGCTTAAAGACCTGCCCGCGTGTCACCGACCGTGAGTGAACGCGACTGTGGAGTCGTTCTACCGTGCGCTTGCGTAAGCACAACACACTATGGTTCATAGCTCCGCGCCGCGATTCGCTCACGAGTGAGGAGCGGCCTTGATATATACATTTATTTATGCGGTAAGTATCAATGAACACTTATGTTTTCAAATCTGTGGCCGCTTTTCACGTTCAAAATTTAAATGTTCCATTTTAGATGTGCTCTTGCTTATTGAGCTTACCGTCAGGGCCGGATTTAGAGGTTGAGAGGCTTCGGGCAACAAAGGAGTGGAGGCCCCTTGGCCCCCAATTATTTTCCAAAAAAAGCCGCCAATTTTTTTCAGTCAAGCTTTTCAGTAAATATTTTTTGTGGAAACAAGTATAGATATTTTATTATTTAACAAACATAAATAAAAGGGCAAAGGGCTTTTGACGGTTACAAGAAAAATAAAGAAAACTCACACTAGCCACTTGCAATGTAGAACAGCGAAAGAAAAATTTCTATAAGTGAAAACAGCGTAAACATTTTTTTACTAGTGTTTACTAGTTGGATTTTTTTTTCGAAATTCTATTGTGGGGCCCTCTTTCGTGGAGGCCCCGGTTGCCCTCCCCTAAATCCGGCTCTGATATTATTGACTTACCGTCCGTGAGTGAACGCAGGGAGCATGGAGTCATGTACTATCTGTTCTGTTTCCACCTCGTTGGCGACGTCTCCGAGCATGTTGGCTCCTCGCTTGAGGAAGCGGGTGCCCGCGTATCTGTTGCTCCGCCGGGCCACCAGGGTTATGTACACGGGGCGGCCGAAGATGTTCAGGTTGCTCTGTTAAAGTTGGGTTATTTTCAGTTCCAGAATATTGCCCTCAGAACAATAGCATGTGCACCCTGGTTCGCCCGAAACAAAGAGATACATGAATACCTAGATGTACCGACCATTAAAGAGAAAGTTAATAGATACTCAAAGATATACAAAGACAGACTTGCAAACCATGAAAATGAACTCGCTAGAAACTTATTAAACGCCAGTAACATTGTATGACTCAAAAGATGGCAGATCTTGGAACTAGACCAGAGAGAATAAATTACACCCTCTCTTCATATAAAAGGAATGGCGGTTAATGGACCGCAATGGACCTGTAAAAAGATTTAAATATTAAACTCAAACAATCTGATTATGGCTAAACAGCCGATGGCAGATAATCGACTGAAAAGACAAAAAAAAAAATCTGTCGGAAAAACAAAAGTTGTCCACTCAGTAGCCAAAAGTTAACAGCTTGTATAAATCTTTGTTACGATTTTATTGCATAGGGCCGTTGACCGGCGAACCTAGTTGTACCGTCAATTGTTTTATCCCAAAATTAGTACAGGCATTTCTTTAACTTTAGGTATGTATACCGAAAAGACGATAACCTAAATTTGACAATGACCCTGTTGTATGGCGGGTAGTACAGTTACTAACAGATACATCGGAGCTGCCAGGGATATCTGAATATTGACTCTAATCTAACACCTAGGTGTCAGAAAGGTCTGAGCAACGTGGCCGTTTCGATATATCTGTGGCCTAAGCCTCTAAAGATAGTTAGGCATCAGCTGTGAAAACTGGAAGACATGTTCGAATCAGGGTTTCAAAACCGGTTTTTAAAAAACCTCGAACTAGCCCAACATTTTAAAATGTTTTATACTCAATATTTTACGTACCTACTTATGAACATCGTATTTCTAGATTACTCCATTAATAATAGAGAATGTATGTACGAGTATAAGAACGAAAAGGAACGAAACTCTCTCGTTCTTTTGTATTGAGAAAAAACCGGTATCCTATCCCTCCCTGGTTCGAATACCACCTTAGTGAAGATAATATTTTTATTTGTTAAAAATGACATCTTAACTTAGAATAAATCTAACCTGTTCAATGAACCCATGCACGATGTAGAGGATCCAGTCAGGATGCAGCTGGGAATGTACTGGTGACAGGAGGTGACTGTTCCAGACGAACCTCCACTCCGGGACAGTGCGGACCCCAAACTCTAAGCTGGGCCTCGGCTCAGATCTGAAGATATCAAATTATTATGTCACTTCCCATTACACATTCTTGTTTATATAATGACCAATGCTCGGCGGGGGTGAGCTGTTTTTATACAATCTCTTTGCTTTGCCTAAAGGTTGACTGGTAGAGAATGCCTTATGGCATTAAGTCCTCCTTTTGTACATCAAGTTTTATTTTGTGCAATAAAGGTTAAATAAATAAATAAATAAATGTCACGTGATACGTTTCATTTAGTATGAAAACAGCTCACCCCCGCCGAGCATTCATAATGACCAAGACAATAATTTTATTCTAACTATAAATATGAGAGAGGAATTCACTGTTTCTCTGGAATTTGTCTGAAACCCTATGCCTCCTATTCACAAACAAGCATTCATGATTGCAACTAAATCAATCAAAACTTGTTTGTGAATGCTTATGGGTGCATACAATAAGCATAAAAAGTAAGATCTGCTCCAGTACAATTTGACTTTATGAAATAGCCATCAAAGTTAAAAGTTGTTTGAATTGCTTGACGCTAACGCATACTAAAGGTTAAAAATAAATAAGCTAGTTGGGTTAGTGGTTAGGTTGTAAATAAGCTAGTTCTAATTGTCAGGTAAAATAAAAATCTCACCCAGACTTCTGATGTCTCTGCTCCAACTGCTTCTTCCAAGTTTCAAATATATCTTCATCATCATCCACCTCCTGACATGTACACTTCTCATCAGAGCGCAGATTGGATCGGTACACAGCTGCAGTCACTGGTTCAGGGAACAAGGCCGGAGCCAGCTTACGGGGAGGTGCCATATTCATTTGCAAAGTGTGTGTTATATCATAACTATAGCTGTAGTAGAAGTTTGTTGACAAGTCAATAGCTTGAAACATCTTCAGGTATCTCTGTTCATCAGGGTGCTGGGGTTTACTGCTGTCACTTGGAATGTAGATTGTTGAAGTGTCTTCAATTTTGTAAATGGAATGGGCTCCTATCATGGCAATTTTCCTCCTTTTTCTTACGAGAATGATGTAATAGCCTTCAAGGAATCTGATGAAACCTACCGACAAACAATATGACACACAATTCACACAAATAAGTCCCTGATCACAATAACTTCAACAACTTTAATTAATACAAGGGTAACTAGATAAACTTTTCAATATATAATTTATTTATTAAATTGCACTAATGGACAACATATTACATGTGAAACATGAACCCTGATGGCCATAAAATAACATTAACATTTTTATAATTTTTTCATGAATATTATAGTGATAAATATTTAGTGACAATTTTATCATTAGTATAGACAACTGTGAAACAAAGAAGATAATAACTGGTGCGGCATTTTCAGTTTCAATCTGATTATTAATGGGAAATAAAAAGTACATGTTTTACCACCAAACAGTCTATGGACTTATCTAGTGACCAACGAGTATGTATGTTAGTTACATGAATTTTCCTAGTGATATTCTGGACTTAAAGAGAATATGCAGGGTAAACTTGATGAGGATACAAATATAAAATAAAATAATTAGATTAAATAATCGTACCAACTATCCCGAACGCAGATATTGGTTTATAGAAACCAGAGCTCTTCCCAGCGCGGTTCCCACAACCAATCATGTTCAGAAGCTGATGGATCTCCTGCTTATTGTACTCCACCTTGTCATCTATCAGCGCAAGCTCCTTGGAGTCTGTCCGGTCTATCTTCAGCACCCGGAATCTGGTTTGGGTGTTGTTAGAACCAATCAGGTAAAACCTCTGGAATGCGAAAAGCTTAATTAATACGCCCCTTTGGAGATCGCAATTGGACGAAGAAAATTGACTAAAATATCTATGTAATGTTATGAAGTTATTCAACAAAAGTGTGTAATGCAGTTACTTATTGTCAAAACTTACCGCTTTTGTTTCATAAAGAGCTATTCTTTGGATAGAGCTAATAATTGGGTGAAACATAACGTCCGGCTTCGACATGATTGTAACTGGAGTCTTAAAAAAAACCTAAAAAAAATCAAATATTGTTGGTGATAATTAACGTACAATTGAAAACTCTGTAATCATTTTAATTTATTCTAGTAATCTAATTACACAAATAAACTAACGAGCTCGAAAGGTAAATACATGGTAAATAAGTAAATAATTATTGTGTCAGTGTCAATGTCAAAATTGATTGACGTTCATGACAGTCGTGACATAGACTTTGTTCCAAATTGAGTAATTGTAAAACACATTTT